>PVJL010005770.1:0-103037 GCA_004026885.1 Lyroderma lyra
ATATTACTCAGCTGTAAGAAAAGATGAAATATTGCCATTTGCAACAAAATGGATGGACCTGGAAATCATCATGCTAAGTGAAATAAGCCAGACAGAAAAAACAAAGAACTGCATGATTTCACTCATATGTGGAATATAAAACTGAAAGCAAAGAAAAAAAGAAATGAACAAACAAATAACCCATGGACACAATCAATAGATTAATGTTTATTTGGGGATGAGTGGGTTAGGGAGGGGAGAAAGGGGAGGGGGTGGGAGAGGAGGGGGGGAAACAAAAAAAAGAAAAAAAAAAGAAAAAAATGAACAAACAAGCAAATAACCCATAGACACAATCAATAGTTTAATGTTTATTTGGAGATGAGTGAGTAGGGAGGGAAGGGGAGAGGGGGAAAAGGGTGGGAGAGGAGGGAGGGGAAGCAAAATATATGGTGATGGAAAAAGAAATCACATTAGGTGGTAAACTTACTATACAATAAGTTGACAAAGCACTGTAGAATTGTATGCCTGAAACCTATGTAATCCTTGCTAACAGATGTCACCCCAATAAGTCTAAAAATAAAAATAAATTAGAAAAAGAAAGAAACCCCTGAACAATTGAACAAGGAAGGTCAAAATGAAAGCTAAACTTCCTTCCAGCTTCTAGGAGCATGTGTCTGGACATATATTACATTATGATAGGCACTGGATCAAAATCCTGAATGTGAAGATTTATGTTCCTCTCTGGCTTCAATCTCAGCAGAATCACCATGTTAAGTACTCCTAAAAGAACCTTGGGGGATGGTTAATTTAAGTAAACTAGAAGGGCCCTTACAAATGCCTTTTATGGACCTTGAGATTTAATATTCTTTATGATGCTGACTAGTCATTCTTCACTTGCCATTCAGTTCTTAACAATTACTTATAAATTTGACAAAAGTCACAGACTTGATTTTTTATTCTCATTACCAATCTCAGGCATCACCTTTGCATTGAATAGCACTGCTTTCCCAGAGCTCTGAGCACTTCATTCCCAGAACTGCTTTAGAAGTGTTTAAGGCTAACGGCTTTTGGAAAGGCCATTGAGGCAGCAGCAGGCTAGTCAGGAGGCATGTTGTTAGTAGTAAGTCAGACTCTCCAAAAGCAAATTGACAGTGCACTTTTGTGTGATGTCTGCCACATTGGACTTGAGGACAGGAGCTGGAGCTGGGGACCTCCACTGTCGAGCAGGGTCTAATAAAGCAGCCCCATCATCAATACCCATCAAGGTGGCACAAAATGTCCTATTCATCAAATCCAAAGTATATTTTTCAGCTTTTAGCTTCAAAAGTCCTGTGGCTAGCATTTGACATGAGAACCACACTTTGCTTTTTGATAGTTCCCGCTCTTAGTTTTCCTGACCCTGCATTATCCTAGTTACCTTTCCAACTTCTGCTCCTTTGTCTCCTTTACTGCCTTATTTTATACTTCCTGACTCTGAATTTTAAGTGGTACCCAAGGTTCTGTCAACACCTTAGTTCTTTCTTTCTGTCTAGATCAGTGCTGTGCAAAAGAACTTTCTGTGATGATGGAAATGTTCTATGCTTTTACTGTCCAATATGGTAGACATAAGTTATATATGGCCATTGGCCAATTAAGTGTGGCTAGTATGACTGAAGACCTAAATTTTAAATTTCATTTAATTATAATTAATTTAAATTAACAAGCTACATGTGGCTAGTGGCTGTCTTATTGGATAATGTAGCACATGGAGGTGCTATCTAAACCCATGGAAAGGGATAAGACATGTGGCAGTCTCATCCCTTTGCATGGCTTTAGATATCACTTCCATGTTTATGACTCTTCAATGTCTTTTGACTTAATAACCAACTGTATGTGAAAGGTCCAATTCCACAAATGCTACAGCTCTGAAAAAATCTCTACTTATAGCCACAACACATACAACAAATACTTAATAAATGCAAGCATGAACAAAGGGCAATAAATTAATTTTAATTTCATCCAATCTTATAAGAACTAGATTTTTGGACAGAGCAAGCCTGTTCAAAGAACAAATTAATTGGCTGATTGTTGAAAAATAGAACCTATGCTCTTCTCTAAATTTATTAATTTTGTCACCACATTTACTAACTGAAAAGATTAGATTTTGTCCTCTGGGGCACCAGAATAGAGTTGGTTGGGGTTAAGATCTTGGTAACTGTAGTCAGAACATCTAGGAATGAATCCTGGCTCTGCCACTTAAAAGATGTAATGTGGAGAACTTACTTAACCTCCCAGTGCCTCAGCTCCTTTATTGTAAATTAGGGATAATAATAACTGACTTCATAGAGTTATTGTAAAAATTAAGTGGGACAATAATATATAAAATTGCAACTGTCTGGCATAGAATAATGGTAATAATAATAATAATAATAATAATAATAACTAATATTGATCTGGATCCTAAGCTTCCTGAGTTCACTAAATCTGACCTAAAAATGTCATCCATTAGGAAGTCTAAGAACTCTGGTTCTCAGGTTCAAATGAGAACCTCTTAAGGAGGTCCACAAATCCTAGACACACTTAGTAGCAAAACTGTCTACTAGGCATAGTCCTGTATACTTACTTCTGGAGTATCTCAACCCCTGGCATTTCAAGACTTGTAGGGACTGCTGACAAGATAATATAATTGTATTAATAGCCAAATATAAATTTCTGTAAGTCATTCTGGGTTTATTAAGAAATAGTTCCAAAAATGGTTGAGTTTTTCATCATATCTCACTCTAACACGAGACAATAGAAACCCCTGCTTAGCTCACAGTAAGCTTGGGAAAATATGTATACATATACATATATGTAATGCAAAATACACGGCATATGTATTGTATATAATATATGAAGGACGTCTAGAAAAAAAATCCAGGCATAAATGCCTCTATTTTCTTTTGTTTTTATTTTTTATAGTTTAATTTAATGGGATGACATTAGGTTGTATAATTTACATAGGTCCCACGTATAAAATTCTACAGTGCATTGTCTACGTGTTATATTATGTGTTCAACACATTGTCAGTTCTCTTTCCATCACCATACATTTGACTCCTTCCTCTCCCACTCCCTCACCCCTTACCCTCAAGCAACCACCAAACTATAGACTTTGCCCATGAATTTTTGTTTCTTTGTTGCTTTCAGTTATATATTCCACATATGAGTGAAGTCTTATGGTCATTGGTTTCTTCTGTCTGGCTTATTTCGCTCAACATGATGATCTCAAAGTCCATCCATTTTGTCACAAATGGCAGAATTTAATCTTTACTCATAGCTGAGTAATATTCCATTCTGTACATGTACCACAGTTTCTTTATCCGTAATCTATCAAAGGGCACTTTGGTTGTTTCCATGACTTCACTACCATGAACAGCACTGCAATGAACTTTGGGGTATATAAGTCTTTGTGGACTAAGGTTTTCAAATTTTGGGGGTAAATAGCCAGAAGGGGGATTGCCAGGTTATATGGTAACTCCATTTCCAATTTTCTGAAGAACCTCCACACTGTCTTCCATAGTGGATGTACCAATTTGCTTTCCCACCAAGAGTGTGCCAGGCTTCCATTTTCTCCACATCCTCTCCAGCACTTGTTTTTACCTGCCTTGTTGAAAATAGCCATTCGTATGTCTTCATGGGAGAAGGGCCTGTTTAGGTCCTCTGCCCACTTTTTAATTGGGTTGTTTGTTTTTTTGTTGTTAAGTAATATTAGTTCTTTATATATTTTAGATACTAGTCCCTTTTCAGATGTGTTGTTTGCAAATATATTCTCCCATTTGGTTTGCTGTCTCCTTGCTTTACTGATGGTTTGTTTTTCTGTACAGAAACTTTTAGTTTGATATAGTACCATTTATGTATTTTTGCATTTACTTTTCTTGCCTTTGAGGTCAGAATCATGAAGTCCTCATTGAGCCTAAGGTCTATAAGTTTAGTGCTAATGTTTACTTCTATGCAGGTTATTGTTTCAGATATTATGTGGAGTTATTTAATCCATTTTGACTTAATTTTAGTATATGGTGACTGTTCACAACTAAGATTAGTTCTTTTACATATGGTTTACCAATTTTCCCAGCACCATCTACTAAAAAGGCTTTCTTTTCCCCATTATATATTTTTCGCTCCATCATCAAAAATTATTTGTGGATTTAATTCTAGGTTTTCAATTCTATTCCACTGGCCTGTGTGTCTTTTTTGTACCAATACCAAGTTGTTTTTATTATTGATGCTTTGTAGTATAAATTGAAATCAGGAACAAGATACCTCCAGCTTTATTCTTTTTATGTAGTATTGTTTTGGTGATTCAAGGTGTTTTGTGGTTCCACACAAATTTAATAATTTTTAAATCTATTTCATGAAAGTATGTCTGTGGGACTTTGATGGGAATTTCATTAAGTCTGTATATTGCTTTGGGTAATATGGCCATTTTAACAATGTTAAGTCTTCCTATCCATTAACACAAAATGTATTTCCATTTATTTGTGTTCTCTTTAATTTATTTTAATAGTATCTTATTGTTTTCAGTGTATAAGTCTGTCACATTTCTTGTTAATTCCCAGATATTTTATTCTTGTTGCAATTGCAAAAGGTATTGATTCTCTCATTTCTTTTCCTGAAAATTCATTGTACATAAAAATGCAGTTGATTTTTTGTACATTGATTTTGTATCTTGCAACATTACTGTATTTGTTTATTAATAGGCTTCTGGTGCCATCTTTGGGATTTTTGGGTTTTTTCCCTTTTTTATTATTTTTTATCACATTTTACCTACAATATAGTAACAGTTTCAGGTGTACAGCCCAGTGATTAGTCATTTCTGTAACTTACTAAGTCCTTATTCTGAAACATCTGGTTCCCCTTTAACTCTATGCATAGTTAATACAATGTTGTTGACTATATGCCCTATGCTGCATTTTATATCCCTGTGAGTATTCTGTGACTATGAATTTGTATGTCTTGATTTCATCTCCTTTTTGTTCCACTACTCTTGCTCTTCTCCCATTGCCCCAACAAATTCAGTGCCCACATAATACCATACATTGTTACTGCAAATTTCTTGACTATATTCCCATGTTATGCAGTATATCTCCTTAATGATTGCCTTGTAACCATCAAACTAAATTTTTCCATCCATTTCCCATATTTTATACACTCTCCCAACCCTTCTCTCATCTTAAAGAAGCCCTCTAACATTTTTTGTAGTACTGACTTGGTGGTGATGAATTCCTATATCTTTTTCTTATTTGAGAAACTCTTTATCAGTCCTTTAATTTTGAATGTTTGCCTTGCTAGATACATTATTCTTGGTTGTAGATCCTTGGTTTTCATCATGTGGAATATTTTCTGCCAATCCCCTCTGACCTGTAAAGTTTCTGGTAAGAAATCAGCAGAAAGTCAAATGAGTGTCCTCTTCTAAGTTACTACTTGCATTTCTCTTGCTGTTTTTAGTTTTGTTTTTTATTTAACTTTTGCCCTTTTAATTATGATGTGTCTTGGTGTGTTCCTCTTTGGGATCATCTTATTTGGGATTCTCTGTGCTTCCTGGGTTTGTATGTCTTTTTTCTTCGCCAGGTTAGTGCATTTTTCAGCCATTATTTCTTCAAATAATTTCTTGATCCCTTGCTTTTCCTCTGTCCCTACTTGTATACGTCTGATTCAAATATTTTTACATTTAATATTGTTCACAGGAATCTCAAACCATTCTCATTTTTTGGATCCTTGTTTCTATCTGTTTTGGTTGGGTGTTTTCTGCTAGCTTTTCCTGTAAATCACTGCTTTGCACTTCTATTTTATCTAGTTTGGTGACTTCTATTCCGTTATTTCAGTTAATGTAGTCATTATTTCTGTCTGGTCTTTTGTAACAGTTAGCAAGCCTTCTTTAAAGCTTGCTATCTCTCTGCTGAAACTAAGATTCACTTCCTTAAGCATTTTTCTAATCATTAGTTTGACTCTGTTTCTGATGGGTCATCTGTCCTCATATCTTTTACTTTTTTTGTCTGTTATTAAGAATTATTTTGAGGTTTCTTTCTCTGGTTTCTCATTTTGGAAGCCTCTCTGAATCCTTGCTGCTGCAGTTTCTTTGGTGTTTGCTGCTGATATGTGTGGGTAGAGGTCTGTGGGAGCGGGGCATTTGCTGCTTTGTTTTCTTCCTGGGGAGGCGGGATTCTTGTAGGGAGTTTGATCATGATTGCTACCCATGCAGATTCTGCCTTGAGATTTGGGGTCATTCATTCCTGTATGCTGGTCTTTCATACTGTGTTGTTTGTAAGGCAAGAAATGCAAGTGTTACCCTTTCTCTCCTTTCCTGACTCAGCATTCATGCTGCAGGTCCTCACCACCTTGTCACTCCCCCTTCTCTGGGAACCGGAGTGAAGTCTGGCTGCTACATTTTGCAGACTGGTCTGCACCTCTGGGAGCCAAAGTGAAGTCTCGTTGTTTAATCTCATGCCCCCACCTCTGAGCCTCCTTTCCTCTGTCCGCCAGACCGACTGATGTTGGGAGCACACTCTCATCATCTTCTTCCTCCTCCCACCCACTTTTTCTTCCTCCCGCCCCCAGCAGTACAGTTCCAAATGGGGATCCATGCCCGTGGCATTTCTGGACTTCTCTTATTTCTTCTTTGTTGAATCCTCTGCCCACCTACAAGTACCTTAATACAACAAGTTGTTTGTTCAGTTATGTTTGTGTATCATGTAGAGAGTGCTCAGTTGAGGTATAGATATTTTATTAATTGTAATTTCCAGAGGAGTGTCTCAGATGTCCTTTTTACCCTGCATTTTGTTGCTCCTCCTCTAGAATTTTCTATATAAAGGATTATGTCATCTGCACACAGCGACGGATTTACTTCTCTCCCAATCTGGATACCTCATTGAATTTGTTAATTTTTAAAAGCTATTTCTTGAAAGAATGTCTGTGGGATTTTGATGAGAATAGCACTAAATCTGTATATCACTTTGGGTAATATAGCCATTTTAACAATGTTGAGTCTTTTGATCCATGAACACAAAATATCTTTCCATTTCTTTGTGTCCTCTTCAATTTCTTTTAATAGTGTATTATAGTTTTTCAGTGTATAAGTCTGTCATGTTCTTTGTTAACTTAATTTCCAAGTATTTTATTATTTTTGTTGTGGTCACAAAAGGTATAGATTCTCTGATTTCTTTTTCTGAAGTTTCATTTTTTGGATATATAAATGCAATTGATTTTTGTACATTGATTTTGTAATTTGAAACTTTACTGTATTTCTTTTTTGTTTCTAATAGTTTTCTGGAGTCTGGAATTTTCTATATTAAGGATCATGTCATCTGCAATATAGTAACAGTTTGACTTCCTGTCTTCCGACTTGCATACCTTTTATTCCTTTCTTTTATCATATTGCTTTGGATAGAACTTTCAGTACTATCTTGAGTAACACTAGTGACAAGGTGCATCCCTGTCTTTTTCCTGATTTTAGGGGAATAGGCTTCAGCTTTCCCCATTCAGTATGATATGAGCTGAGAGTTTTTCATATATGTCCTTTATTATGTCAAGGTACTTTCCTTCTATACCCATTTTATTCAGTGTTTTTTTTTTTTTAATACCATAAATAGATGTTGTATCTGGTCAAATGCTTTTTTTGCATCAATTGATATGATCACATGGTTTTTACTTTTTAGTTTGTTTATATGGCATATCACATTTATTAATTTGCATATGTTTGACCATCCTTGTGCTCTGAATCCCACTTAATCATGGTGTATAATATTTCTGATACATTGCTTTATTCTATTTGCTAATATTTTTTTTAGGATTTTTGCATCTGTGTTCATCAGAAATACTTGTCTATAGTTTTCTCTTCTAGTGTTATCCTAACCAGGTTTTGGTATTAAGGTAGTGTAGGTTTTGTGGAATGAATTGGAAAGTATCATCTCATCTGCAATTCTTTGGAAGAGTCTGAGGAGTATAGGCATTGATTCTTCTTTGAATGCATGGTTGGTGAGACTCTCTGGCCAGAGGATCTCATGTTTGGGGAGGTTTTGGATGGTTGTTTCAATTTCTTTACTATTGATTGGTCTATTTAGATTATCCAATACTTCTTGGTTCAGTCTAGGTAGACTATATGCTTCTAGAAACTTGTTCATTTCTTCAAGGTTGTGAAATTTGGTGGCATAAAGCCCTTCATTATATTTTCTTATGGTCTTCTGTATTTCTGTTGTATCAGTTGTAATTTGTCCTCTTTCACTTCTAATTTTGGTTATATGGGTCTTTTCTTTTTGTTCTTTGGTTAGCCTACCAGGGGTCTCTCAAATTTGTACATTTTTTCAAGCTCTTTGTTGCATTAATTTTTTCTATTGTCTTTCTGTTCTCAATCCCACTTAGCTCTGCTCTAATATTTCTTATTTCTTTCTTCCTGCTGACTTTGGTTTTTTTCTGTTCTTCTTTTCTAGTTCTTTAAGATGGGATTTTAGTATGTTTAGTTGTGATTTTTCTTGTTTCTTGAGATAAGCCTATAATGATATAAATTTCCCTGTTATTACTGCTTTTGCTGCATCCTAATAATTTTGACATGTTGTATTTCATTTTCATTATTTTGTATGTATTTTTAACCTCATCTTTTATTTCTTCTTTGGTTAACACATATTTAATAGCATGTTGTTTAATCTGCATGTTTATGTGATTTGTTCTGCTTTCTATTTGCAGTTGATCTTTAATTTCAAAGCTTTGTTTATGAGAATACACTTGGTATGATGTCAATCTTCCTGAATTTGCTGAAAGTAGTTTTTTGTCCCAACATATGCTCTATCTTTGAGAATGTTCCATGTGCACTGGAAAAAAAGGCATAATCTTTTGTTGTTGGAGGAAGTGTCCTGTAAGTGTCAATTATGTCCAATTGCTATAATGTATCGTTTAAAGTTGATATTTTCTTATTTATTTTCTGTTTGGATTATCTGTTCACGGCTGTTAAGTGGGCATTTAAGTCTCCTACTATAATTTTTTTTGTCAGTCTCCCATTTGATATCAGTTAGTAGTTGCTTTGTAAATGTGGTGCTTCCTGAATGGGGACATATCTATTAATGAGTGTCATGTCTTCTTTTTGTTGTATTGTCCCTTTTATTATTATGAAATGTCCATCTTTTTCTCCTGTTACCATTTTTATCCTGAAGCCTGTTAGATATCACTATGGTAACTCCTGCTTTTCTCTGGGTGCCATTTGCTTGAAGAATTATTTTTCATCCTTTGACTCTGAGTCTGTGTTTGTCCTTGTGGTCAAGGTGTGTCTCTTGGAGACAGTATATGGATGGGCTTTGTTTTTTAATCTAGTCAGCTACTCTGTGCATTCTTATTCTTGAGTTCAGTCCATTTACATTTAGTGTGATTGCTGATATATAAGGATTTTCTATGGCTTTTACTTCCTTTCTTTTTATTTTTTTGTTGTCTCTACTTTTCCTCATTTATTTTAATTTTTTGTTTTAGTTTGAATAGACTTCTCCCATATTTCATGAACTGCTGACCTTGTACTGGAGAATTCCCTCAGCTTCTGTATGTGTGAAAAGCACTTTATTTCTCCTTTATATCTAAGGGATAACTTTGGTAGATAATTTATTCTTGGCTTGTAGCTTCTTTCTTTTTATAGTTTGAATATTTGATTCCATTCTCTCCTGGCCTGTAGTTTCTGTTGAGAAATCTTATGATAGCCTGATGAACTTTCCTTTAAAGATTATAATCTGCCCGCCCCCCAGCTGCCTTAAGAATTGTCTCTTTGTCTTTGATTTTTGACATCTTCAGTATAATGTGCCTTGGAGCAGATCTGGAGTTTAGGTAGCTAGGAGTTCTTTTTCTTTTTCTTTTTTCTTCATTTTTTTTTTTTATTTTTGGGTAGTTCCCTGTTGGGAATCGAACCCAGGCTGTAGTGTTGAGAGCGTCAAAGCCTAGCCACTATACCACCAGGGATCCCTCTTCTTTTTCTTTTTGAATTTGGCATTCCACTTCTTTCCATAGGTTTGGAAAGTTCTCATCTACTATTTGTTTGCTCAAGCTCTCTGTAGAATTCTGTTCTACACCTTCTGATATTCCTATTATTCTAATGTTGTTCTTTCTATTGGAGTCTGATTATTTTTGTGGAGTGCTTTCATTTCTTTTGACTCTGAAGTCCCTCTCTTCTTCTTTATATGATTTTTCCACATTGCAAACTTCGATATCACTGATTCTTCTCATCAGCCCTGTTCCCTATGTTAGTTAGTTCATTTCTCACTTATTTTATTGTTTGTCTTTAGAATTACTATTTGATTTTTTTGTAGTTTCAACTTCTTTGTTAAAATGTTGCTTTTCTTCACAGATTTCCTTTCTGAGAACACTTATCTGTGTCTGGCTATTCTGTTAATCTTTCAGCTCTCTGAGTGTCTTAAGAACTGCAGTCTTGAATTCTGTATCACTTAGATCATATATTTCCAGATCTATAAGTTCCTTTTCTGGAGATTTTTCATTTTCTCTCTGAGTGGCTCTGAATCCTAAGGTACTCATTGTATTAGATACGTTTCTTTTTCTGGGCATAAAGATTTCTTCTCTGGCAGGTTTAGAGAGGTCTCTTTTTTTTTTTTTCTAGTTGGCATTATTGTAGCTTCCTGTAATATTTTCTCTTGGTTATTCAACCTTCTATCTCTGAGAACTTTCCTATAAGGTGGGATTCCCTTCTTTTGACTCAGCCACTTTGGTTTCATTGTGCCTCCTCTTTTGGAAAATGTGGTGGGTGATGGTGTGCCATGCCTCTGAGATCCGTGCAGGGAAAAGCTGCTCTGCCTGTGTTTTGGAGTTTCCCTGAGCCTTACTGCTGCTTTCTGTGGGTACAAAGTTTGTTAAAAATAGCACATGTTTGTTTGCCATTTTTTTCCCCCAGCTGGGTGTAAAGCAGACATTCAGTGGAGTTGGGTGAACAAGCATCGGGAGAGAGTTAGGAAGAGCAACCAGGCTCAGTGTCTATCTGTTTTCTGCCTAGGGGAGTAGGCAGTGTGGTCTAAGGCTGCTTTGTGTCCTGGTGTCACTCCCCTGGTTGCTGACTCCATTGTATCAAGGATGTGTTGGAAGGCCAGGTGTGGGACAGGCATGGGCCAGGAACAAGCCAGAATTGCACTGGTTGTGGGCTGAATGTGTGCTGCTGGCTCAGCCTCTTCTTTTCTCACAAGCCCAGGATTCATGCAAGACTGTTTTACTTTAATTAGCATTTCCATGGCAGCTGGCTCTCAGTTTCAGAATGTCCCAGAGCTGATTTGTGGTTGAGGCAACATGCTGCAGCTAGGGCCCTAATCACAAGGCAGCTCAAATCCTTTGTTCAGCCTCTAACCCATCCTAGTGTGCTGTGCTCTGGTTGGGGCCCTATTAAGCTGCTGCTCATTTGGGTCTTCAACTTGTCCATAGTCTCACAGGGCTTCAGTCACCCACATCTCTGCTCTTATTGCCTCTAGGCCTCCAACCTGCCCAGGATCATGTTGTTTTTTGGCTTATGACCCCTGGCTCCCACCTCTCTCATTCTTCTGCCATCCCCGGGTCACATTCCACAGCCTTGCCTCTGCTCAACTCCCTTCCTCCTCTCCCATTTTCCCCACTTTCTCTGACCTTCAGGTGTTTTCTTGCAATATGTGGATCTTTCAGCTAAGGCTGTGCCACTCAAGGATTCCCGCGTTGGATCCCAGTTGTATAACTGAATTTTCCAGGAGAGATTTCAGGATCTCCTGTCTTGCAGAAATCTTAGGTCCAATCTCTATTTTTCATATTATACAGTTGGATACTTTCTGGACAGTCCTTGTATATACATATGCATAAACCTACTTTCAAGATTGCTATGAGCTAAGCAGAGGGCATCATTATCTCTAGTTATGTCTATCTATCTATCTATCTATCTATCTATCTATCTATCTATCTATCTGCCTATCTATCTAGATATCCAAGGGCTGTCCAGAAAGTATCCAGCCATGTAATGTGAAAAATAGAAGTATTTATGGCTGGATTTTTTTCTGCACAGACCTTGTATAATATAAATATACAACATTTTGTACATATCATATCCACACCATTCACATCTATCCTACATATATGGAGGGGTCTCCCCAATTTGAGTGAGTCCTTAATACCTGCAACTCTAGCTGGAAAACCATGTATATCCTTGCTGGTTTGGGGATAAACACATAGCTTACTCCACAAGTATTTGCAGTCATTCCATGTCACATTCACTACATTGGCCTGCACATATATTCATGGCTGTTGTTCCTGCAAAAACACTATGTTTCTTGTACAGCAAACAAGATAATAGGATGCCAAGAACTTAAAGTCAATGTTGGCTTTTGAATTGAATGTTCTCATAGCAGTTAATTAGCATCCTCATTTGGAGTATTTTCTTCTATCCTAAATCATGAACCTTAATGTGAGGGGCATCTTCTGACAGATAATGAAACGTTAGCATTCTTCCTTTTGTGCACCACCCCCTCCCTGCCTTAAATTCACCAACTGTAAAACAAGATCTTCCATTCTATTTCCACCTAATAAGCTGCAGTTATGTGCTACATTCACTGCTAAGAATACATCTTCAACAATGTGAAAGCACTGTCATCCTTGAATTTATTGAGAAGAGAGAAAACAGAGCTGGGGAAGTGGCTCAATCAGGGCAGCGCAAGTACAAGTGCTCCCATTGTCATCTAGTCATTCTTTAGAAAGAAGCAATCATCAGTCAGATACCTTGCTTTCCACCCTGTTTCCACCACAAGAGGAAGGAAGACACTGTCCATTCTATGGGTCCATTCATTCCAAACCATGCTATTTTTCCCTCTGCATGAGTAGTATTTGCTATGTTTCCAGCTTGTACCCAGACAAGAAGCCCCTTGTTTTGCCCAGGGAGCCTTAGATCTAGGGCCCCATGAGAATAGCCCAGAAGCACAGAATCATACTATAATTAGGCAGTATGTCAATCCTGAACCTGGCCCAATTGACTGTTGGCAGCTTTTCCAGATGAAAGCATGTGTATTTCACTCACTGATACTCTAGTTGAATAAAATTAAATTCTACTGCTCTGCTCGAAATAAAATGTGGGTATAGGGCAAACTGCTTACCCCTGCTGATTATAAACACCCACCTTTTTACAGACAGTGCAACATTTACTAAGTGTATACCCTCAGGCACGCACCTTAACCTCTTAGTGCTGGGCTTGGCGAACTACGGCCCAAAGGTCAAATCCAGTGCACTGCCATCTGGTTTTTGTATAGCTACAAGTTAAGGATGATTTTTTACATTTTTAAACAGTTAGAAAATCAAAAGAATACTAATATTTCAAGATATATGCAAGTGATATGAAATACACATTTCAGGGTCCATAAGCAAAGTTGTATCGGAACAAAGTCATGTCCCTATGTTTCTGTATTGTCTCTGGTTACTTTCTAAATACAGTGGCATAGTTGAATAGTTGGAACAGAGACTGCAAAACCTAAAATATCTACTGTCTAGTGTTTTATAGAAAAAGTATGCAAACCACTTACTTAGTATTACAATAACCTCTTTTATAAAATGCTGTTGTTAACTGTACCTTTATATTTAGACTTTAATAGGGATCAAATTAGATGATATCTATAAATAAGCCTTGCTGGAAATTTTAAAGGGAATATACAGGCAGGAAATAAATCAGGGGTCCTCTGAGAGATAGCTGCTACTTCCTTTTTTCAGTCAGTTTCTTTATGATAATGGCAAAGACCTATTCAACACAATAAATATGTACTAAGCCTCCAAATCACACAAAAATTGGTTAAGAATTGGTAAGAGTTGGAGGGACCTTAATTTGGATATAAGCTCTACTATTTGCTTAATATATAACTTAGAGAAGTCTCCTGGCCTTGTTGAGCCTCTTTCCACAGCTGTCTAGTGAGAGAAGTAATTAGCTGTGTCACAAGTGCTTTTAAACGCAAAACTATGTCGGCATAATCATTATTATATGTACTGTCTCTCCTTATTGAATTGCTTGGTCAACCTCTTCAAAAATACCAGCTCTATTAAGTATGGCTTCCTCTAGAAGAAACTAATAATGCATGTTGCATTTCTGCAGGATAGATTATATGATCTTGTCCTCTAATAAACACTCTACCAGCTTATTTGACATGGAAAGCTAGATTCCCTCATCTCACTGCTGCCATGCCAAGCACTTTGCTCCAATGCCCATTTGTCACATAGTAGAATGCATGCAAGACATGTCTCAAAACAAAGTATACAATTTGAATTAGAAGTGACCTAAAGGAAATTTCAGAAAAAAATGTAGCCACATAAAAATGGACAAAGGCTATGTTGTTGTGGTTAAGAGAGCTTGCTCAGCAATCAAATGGTCTTGCGTTTGAGTCTCCACTCTGTCCCTTACAGCCATGAAGCTTGGAACAACTCATACCCATCTCTTTGAGCCTATTAAAAACTCTTTGAGGTGTCCCCACTGTTCCAGAGGTGGCATCACCTTACACAACATTCAAAGCTTTGTAGGATCTGGCTTATATGGAACTCTTACTCTTTTTTTCATCTCAAGCCTTACTGGACTTGTTTCAGATTCTTGAGCGGTCCATGTTTTTTCCCACCAAAAGGATTCTCCATGTGCTATTTCCAAGCACTGGGAATGAAACCCCTACTCCCACTCCTGTGCAATTCACCTAGTGAATAGCCATTCATCTTTCAGACTTCGTTGACATTTCTCCTACAAAGTTCTTCCTAACCCCACTCTCATGTCCACACAACTGATTGGTTCCTCCTCATGGACAACCCCCCACTGCACCCTGTGCCTCTGTGTATTCACATTTGACACCAATACTTACATTTCTAAAAGTGGGAACTGGATATATTTGTTAAATGTGTATCTTGCCCATGAGATCAAGGGCTGGAGATGTTCTTCATTTTCTCCCTAACACCTAAATTTGTACCTGTTATGTTGTAAATAAATACATATTGGAAAAAGGAATGAGGGACTCTGTGAGATGCTACTTCTAACAGGACATCTACTTTATCATCTTACAGAGCTAAAAGTTCCAGAAGGTTAACATCTGCACAGTGATCATTTCACTGATGACAAAATGACTTGAAGATCAGGAAGAACCTCATTAGAGTAGTAACCTCCTTGCTGACATAATTTCAGTACAAATCTATTTCTCATTACTGTTGCCAGTCAGAATGAAATTAGGAGCCAAATAATGCAGCCACATTTTGGCTGTTTAAATATATTTTTGACATTGCACATGATTTATAATATCTATAGAGGCAGAACTGACTGACTGATGTTTCCTTACATTGCAGCAAAACAAGGCATCTATTTTACCCAGCAGCTGCTGTGGGAAATACTGTAAATCCAATTAATGCTAATGACAGCACATGCTGCAGAAAGAGCAAAGTGAATGAGGGAGGCTGTTCTTATTAACTTCTCACAACCTCCCATTCCCTCATTGACAAGAGGGCTTCTTTTTTCTTTTTCTTGAAATGAGATCGATAATTGCACTCATAGTTTCCATGTCTTTTACCCAAGATATAAGCTCCATGTCAGCCCATTTTGAGCAGAGTGCACCAAACTATATTCTCTGATATTCAACTATGTTTCTCCTGCTTTAATGTGTGTACAAATTCCCTGGGGAATTTCATTATAATAAAAATATCACTCAGGAGGTGTAGGATAGGGCCTGAGATTCTTCACCTTCTGCTGGTGGTCCATTGATCACACTTTGAGAAGTGAGACCCTACAGCAGGGGTGTCTAGCCTTTTGGCAACCCTGGACCACACTGGAAGAATTGTCTTAGCTCACACAAAAAATATATTAACACTAACTATAGCTGATGAGCTAAAAAAATCCATGCATAATTTTTATAATGTTTTGAGAAAGTTTATGAATCTGCATTGGGCCACATTCAAAGCTAACTTGAGTCACTTGTGGCCCACAGGCCACAGGTTGGACAAGCTTGTCCTACAGGATGTTTCAGTCTTTCTCTGGTCTCATCAATGGTAACTAATCAGTGATCATTCTGAGGCCCTGCAATTTTCTTCTGAACCATAAATAAAAGAGAAAAAATTTAAAACATCAACTTGAAATTCTGGGTGTCACAGTTAAGAATTCTCCAATAAAACAACCGTGGGAAGTTGGAGGTGTTTTAAGCTTGGTGTATGATGGTTATAAGCAAAGGCTCCCATTAAAACAGACACAGGAATCCTGGCCAAGCCATTGAATAGCTGTGGGATCTTGGCCAGCACATTTAACGTTTCTGAGCAAAGTTGTGTTTTGTTGTTTTTGTTTTTTTTTTTAATCTGTGAAAAGGGATAATAATTTCAGTGGATTAGAGATTAGAGATATAGCTCAGAGCCTAACAATGATCATATCGCACAGCTAAGGGTCATGTTGGCCCTGTAAAACCTGGCTGCCTTTAAGACCAACACTAGCTGGTGAACTAAGCTTCCCCATTGGCAGTTTCCTCTGTGGCAATACCTACTCAAAGAAGGGGCCTCTGGAAAGCTGCAAAGCTACAGAGGTTTAGGACTTGGCCCTGAGCCCTTTGAGATTACTACTGCCATTGGCCCCACCAGAGATAGCATCACAGAAGCCTCAAATCTTCTCAGACTGCTCTCTTGCACTCCCATGGTCACTGTTTCAGGCCTGGCTGCGTAGGCATTTATCATTTTATTTTCAGACACCAGCAGAGACTTTTAAAAAAAACATGGAAACATTTTTCTCTCCATGGAATTGGGAAATTTTTATAGTTTTAGGCATGCATTATTTGATGTGTAAATTCTGGAGTCAGACAATCCAAATTTTGTTCCTGACATTTTGTAGATAAGCCATTGTTGTATTTCCTTTTGTTTCCATGCTACTCAAAGTCAGGAAAGAGTTTTAGCCTTAGGGGTCAGTGACTAGAGTGGCTTTTCTTGGGGCATTGTAATGTTCTGTTTCTTTATCTGTGTGCTCATTATTTAGGCTTACTTAGTTTGTAAACATTAATCATTAATTATATGTGGACTCTTCTGTATAGTTACACTTAACTACAAATTTAAAAATATATCACTCATTAACTCATCTACAAAGACTATGCAATGATGTGAATAAATGCTTTTTGTATTCAAAAAGCAAGCATAAGTAGCATAGTAAAAAACAAAATATCTCCTAAGTGGCCAGTCTGTGCCAATAGCCTAAAAGGTGACATCCATTAATTCTCACAATCAGACTACTTCCTTTCCTTTGGATCTATGTGTGATAAGATGCATGAATCAGATTAACGGAATGCTATAATTCCTGTGGGAAGAGTAGGAAAGACTGATCCATTTGGGGCCCAGCCTGACATAGTCCTGGTTTGATTCTCTCCCTGGTGGCATATAATTATGTTATGCCATTGTAGTCAACACCTGGCATCAACTGCCAGTTATGGATTAGCATCGAACATGACTCAGCTGACTGACTGTTGTAATCCAAAAACACTGTCAACAAGCTTAATCTATCACATCCATAGCATTGGTACACATTTGACCCATGACTACTTTGCAAGTAGTCATAAATGGATGCTATTTCATGGTAGTTACTGAGGTAAGGGTTGTTTCTTTGATAGCATATTTGTGTGGACATACAGAGGAATTGCATTCAACTTCTATTTGGTTACAGACTACAAAGGATTTATAGTACACCTAAGAGTAGCATGGTGGAACAGTTAAGCATGTGGACTTTAATGTCACACAGATCCAGGTTCAAGTCCTTCTTCTGTCGCTTACTAGCTGTGTGACCTTGCACAAGTTATTTAACCTCAGTGTCTCAGCTTTGTTATAAATGAATTGAGTTGTTATGCGGATTAAGAGATATTTGTAAAGTATACTTAGCCCAGTGCCTAGCACAGAACAAACACTCAGTAAGTAATTATAATTATAGTATTATGATGCCCATGACCATCATGGAAAATCAGTGAGATAAAATGGACAACATGCCTGATATAAATTAGTGCTTGATCAATGCTAACTGTTATTATCTCGAGACCACTGTTTCAGGGATTAGCGTTGGTATGGGAACAGTTTGCCCGTAGGTAAGCTGGGTATTTTCCTGATTAGCTGAAGTGTAATCTGAACCTATAAATGAAGGAAAGGAAAGGTGACTGTGAATTATTGTCCCTAAAAAGACCTTGCAAAGCCCCCTGGAATTGGGACCAGCTCACTTTGGGTCTGGCCTGCCATGTTGCCCACCTGCAATCATCCATTTCCAGAAAGGATGTACAGAGAAAGTTTAAGAGTGTTTTACCTAAGTGTAAACCCTCAAGCCTTATCCTGGATTTCCCTCACTTTATATTCATTCATGCAGATATTTATTTGCATGTTTTTTTAAGAATATCATTTCCCCAAATGTATTAAAAATAAACAGTCTTTAGAAATGTATTATTCAGTGAAATAAAAAATAACATGGTCAAATATGGAAGGAAATCTGCATACTGTACACCTCTCAAGATCTGTAACATACATTGGCCTATTAAAGGCCCCATCATGTATTGAGTGCCTCCTATTTGACCACCACTACTCTAGGCATTGAGGGGAATATAGCAGGAAACAAAATTATGCCACATGGCACTGTTTAATACAGTGTTTCCCATATGCATTATTTCTGCAGAGACCATCCATGATTTGGCACCTTCTCATCCCCACACTAACTACAGCTGAAATGAAGATCTAGACATTTGTAAAGCATGGCATTCAGCTTTATACCTCTGATTTTCTCATGTCACTTTGTTCTCTGTGTGGAATGACCTTTTTCCCCTCAGCCTCTCCTGCCTAACCCCATCCTTCCATTGGAATTCTGCTCAAGCTCCAGTTTCTCTAAGAATGTCTCTTAGTTCATGCCACCAGGTTATAATGGCTGCCCCTGCTTTGTGTTCCCATAGTGTCTTTGGCATACTCCATATCAAGCCACATTATGTAATGATCATTTTACTTGTCTGTCCTCTACTCTGCATTCCTAGAAGGAAGGGACTATACCCCATCCATTCTGCATTCCCAGAACTTAAAATGGAGTTTGGCTCTCAGAAGTGATTTTGCAAATACAAGCATACCTTGTTTTATTATGCTTTGGTTAATTGTGATTCACAGGTGTTGCATTTTTTTTTTTTTTTTACAAATTGAAGGCAAGACCCTTCACCAGCAAAAAGATTATGATTCACTTTATTGTAGTAGCCTGGAACTGAGCCAGCAATATCTCTGAAGTATGCCCATAAGTGTTAAATACTTGTCAGGGTCCGCAGTCTCGTGGTTTTATGCAAATTATTTTACAATGCACCTGCTTTTAGCAGGTTCAGCTGGAGAGTGCATGATTTGCCAAGTGCAAGGCATATAAGTAATAGTGGGGAGGGGCCCTTTCCTCCAGGTGCAAGACTTGAGAGTCAGAATACGGGTTAAACTTCAGTCCCAACTGACCCCTTTGGGGACTTTTTGCCAGCACCCCTGGAATAAAAGAATGAGGTTCCAGGTTGGGATTGAAAATTTTGGAGGGAACATTATAAAGATTGACCTCCACAGCCCTTTCAGAGCTGAAACACTATAAATCTAAAATAAGTACACTAAAGAGACATTTCTATGCAAGCCTGCATTTTTAGCATGTTTCCTTTCTCTTGCTTAAATTACTATATAAGTTGGTAGTACTCAGCAGATAGCCTCCCATTAACCAAACCAGACGTATGTTGCTCCTTTATCTCTAAGGAAGTAGAGTTCATTTTGCAGGATTCCCACTGTAATAAAACAAGTGAAAATTGGCTTTATTGCTATATTTCATTTGTGTAATTGGGAAATTATAAATAGCATGTAGGATTGCCAGATTGAATATAGGATGTCCAGTTAAATTAGAATTTCAGATAACAATAAATTGTTTTAGTATAAGCATATCCCATGTAATATTTGAGATATACTTCTTGGGATATTAAAATTTTTTTTGTTGTTTCTCTGAAATTTAAATTTCGCTAGGTATCCTCTATTTTTGTCTGTTACATCTGGCAACTCTACATCTGATGTCTTTGTATATTCACAGTAATATAGGATAGCAGATTTTCCTGGTGCCAAAAAATGGTACAGAGCTTTAGGAGCAGTAATTGGTGGAAAGTAGAGAGTGCCTTCACTTTTACTAGGTTTTGTTCTTTCTGTTTTCAGAGAAAATATGAATGTATTATTTCTTTAAAATGAAGTTTTCACTGCTATGGAAGACAGTGTGAAGGTTCCTCAGAAAATTGGGAATGGGGTTGCTATATGAACTGGCAGTTCCCCATTTGGGTATCTACCCCCCCCCAAATTTAATAACCTTAGCCTGCAAAGACTTATGTATCCTGATGCTCATCGCAGCAATGTTCACAGTGACCAAGTTATAGAAACAACCAAAGTACTCTTTGAGAGATGACTGGATAATGAAGCTGTGGTGTATAAACACAATGGAATATTTCTCAGCTATGAGAAAAAATGAAATACTGCCATTTGCAACAACATGGATGGAACTTGAGATCATCATGCTAAGCGAAATAAGCCAGATGGAAGAAGCCAAGTACCATATTACTTCACTCATATGTGGAATATAAAACTGAAAGCAACAGAGAAACAAAAACTCACAGACACAGTCAACAGTTTAGTGGTTACCTGAGAGCGAGGTGGGAGTGGGTGGGAGAGAAGGGACAGAGAGTCAAATACATGGTGATGGAAAAAGAGAAATGACTCTGGGTGATGAATATTTAATGCAACACATAGACAATGTACTGTAGAATTGCACACTTGGAACCTATGTAATTTTTACTGACCAATGTCACCCCAATAAATTTAACAATAAAAAATTAAATGAAGTTTTTAGAATATTACAATGAAGAGAAAAATATGTCTCAGGACTTTAGCAAGAACTAAACACGAGAACAAATTTTAAGCATCTGTTAGAGTAAAGTTTCAGAAATCAGAGCTACTAATATTTTCATTACATCAACTGTTGGTATTATTTCTAAATCTGGAGCAATCTACTATGAGCTTACCCTCTTTCAGTATATAACAGGAGGAACTACAACACAGAAGTAATTGTTTAGGGAAGGGGGAAAAGAAGGGGTTTCCATACCTCACATTTCACCCTCAAGTGATATGTTTGTGCTGTCAAATTATAGCACCCGAAACAATAGCAAATGCTGTAGGCAGACAGAACATTGATGGTGTTCATTTTCAATTATTTATTTTGTTTGTCAGTCCTTTAAGTCTGTGCTCTTTTCAACCATGTTTAACATTGACATTGGACAAATGTTGCTAGTTTTGTTAGTGAGCTACAAAGATGGAAAGATAGGCACCATGTACTGACAGCCAGATCATAAATTAAAGACTGCAATTCAACCACAAATTGATCCACTATGGTTTTGGCCAGGCCACTCTCCCTTTTATCTCTGTGACCTATTTAACAGGTCATTACTTTTGAAAGCTTTTAAAATCCATGAAGTACTCCAACTACAAATAGATCCCGTATTGAGCTGGTGTGCCTCTCACATTATTAGTTCCTAATAACAACCTGGACAAAATTATAATTCATTGAATGGTTCTGTTAGAGGTAGTTATGAATGTATATACAGTGTAGTAGCCTCAAATCATAGCAACATAGAGTATTTCTGCATCACTGACTGAGCTAACTGCTATGGCATATTAAGTTCAAGTTGATGGCTATTCTATATTTAGTAAAAAAAAAAGCCTCACTAAAAATGGATAGAGATGATCAGTTGAGATTCAGTACAAGCAAATGATAGTTGCCACATTAAATTAAAAGATGGAACAAGATTTCAGAAGGCAAGTTAATGCAGCTAGACCTATGAAATCAGTCCACCCATATGGCCTGAGCTGTTCATAGAATATAGTGTGCCTGGGAGTATGCATGGCGCTGCTTTTTCCAGTGGGGTCACATGAGGGTCTTTCTGATAGAAATTCTAATCTCTTTGGGGCTCTAGAAGATAGAAGATCTAAGGCAGACTTAGTAATTGCTGAGGTTTATGGGCTTCCCAAATTTCAATGATCAAGTTGGGGGCAGGGAGTACAAACATGTCACTGTTCCCACTTGGACATTTTATGAAACAGCAAACACCAATACCAACTGCCCACTAGATTAAGAATTTTGAAATACCGAACAATAAAATGATGATTATTCACTTTTTGTAATGCCATGCTACAATATATTGTTAGGTGGCTAAGGAATTACAACCAAAGTAAAATTTTGACTGTCCATATTCCATAGTAGTTAACATTTATAATCTAACCTTTTAGCTATCAATACTTCTGCTATGGCACAAAAATTAATTTAGTTTTAAGCAATTTAATAGAAAATATATTTCATGGAGGGGTGATTTCACAGTTCGAGAACATAGAGCATTCAGCATCCATCCAGTGTCTATAAAACACACTTGTAGGCTGACCAGATGCACTGTTTTAAACAGGACAGAAAATTATGGTACTGTCTCATTTCAAATGGTACATATGGTGAGCCTACTGACACCCTGAATTTAGCTCAGCAAGACTATGCTGACCACACATACCATTTGAAATGGAACGGTGTCGTTTTCTGTCCTGTTTAAAACAGTACATCTGGTCAGCCTACACTTAAGGTAGTATATGCCAGCAATGGAACAGATGCTTGCCTTAAATTTTGTTCAGCTTTTTTCCAGCTATTTCAGTTGATTTTGTTGTAGCCAACCCAGAATGTGTTTTACCTTCACAAGTGTGCACATGAGTAGATTTCAGTAATCTAGGCCTTGGCTTAATTTTGCACATGCTTGACACAAGCTCCCGTGTACCATATATTCCAGTGACACCAGTGCTACTGTTTTCATTTTTTCATTCCTTTTCCCTAAGTCCTGTCTCAGGCCTGGACTTTAAGGATATGATGATATATTCAAAAGTAGTTCGTCATGGTTTCCTTATCCATTCCTCAGAGGAAGTAGAAAAAGTAGGACCTCAGTTAATTCTTATTTAATAAAACATAGAAGACTGAATAGTGGAATTTAACTAATTTAACAAACAAACCTCAAATGCTTCTTCTGCAGTAATAGAAGCATGATTATGATGACATCTAAAATTTATACAGCACTTACTATTTGCTAGGAGCTAGTCTAAGTGCTTTATACATATTAACTCATTTAAAGCTCACTTCAGTCCTATAAAGTAGTCACTATATTTTCCCAGTTTATAGGTAAGAAAATGAGGTACAAAGAAGTTTAGTACCTTGCTCAAAGTCATCTAGCTGGTAAGTAGCAAAATTAGGATTCAAACCCAGACACTTACTTCTGTGCCAGAGTCTATGCTGTTATCCACCATGCCAAATTGTTATGCCTTACTAGACTTCTCTTAACACATTCACAGATTTTGGCTTAACTTAATACTGTTGGCACTTAAATTAAGTTACTTGAATGTAAGGCATGTTATGTAAGTATCCACTTCCCACACTAAATGGTGAGATACTTGAAGGCAAGGCCCAGGTCTTCTTTTTTTTTAATTTTATGAATGAGATCACTTGAGTGGCCTCCTCCTTTTTACAAATATTTTATTAAAATATAGCCAACATACAAAATTATATTAGTTTCAGGAGTATGCCGTAGTAAGTCTATCAACCACCTGACATCATACCATGCTATCACAATATTACTGACTATATTCTCTATGCTGTACATTACATCCCAAGACTTGTTTTGTAGCTGGTAATTTGAACCTCTTATTCCCCTTCACCTTCCCTCTCCTTTTTAAAATTTTCAATTATAGTTGACATTCAATATTATTTTATATTAATTTCAGGTGTACAGCATAGTTGTTAGACATTCCTATAATTTAATAAGTAGTTTCCCTGGCTAGGCTAGTACCCACCTGGCACTATACACAGTTATTGCCATATTATTGACTATGTTCAATATACTTACATCTCTATGAATATTATGCAACTACCACTTTGTACTTCTTAATTCCTTTACCTTCTTCCCCCTGTCCCCTAACCCCTCTCCTATCTATCACCCCAAATGTCCATATCTTGTCTCGGTATCCTCCAGGCCCTATCACATTATTCAGATCCATCATATGTCCAAAACAAATACATTTAAGAGAACTGACATAAAATATTAGGTCGAACCATATGACATCGACATTGTTATAAGTCAAAAAAGTTGATTACGAATTTCATTATTTCAATCTACTAGAATATGGACAACACCTGCCAGTTCTAAAGCTAACCATATTCTTCATGGTCTTTAAATGCTTTATTAATTTATATCACAGCGATACTTACATGAAGAGAATGATATCATCAGATAGTCTACTCATGTACCACTGACAAGGCCAGAATATAGAAAATTTGACAGTCCTTAATTTCTTCATGAAAATATCTTACTCTTCATTTTCCTGTATGTCAGGTACATAATAATGTCTTAGGGTATCTACAACATCATTTTTAAAGGTCTCCAAACCAGTAATGGGCAGTGCATCAGACATTTTATCAAGGTGACATCTGACTTAACTTTTCAAAGCAAGTCTCCCTCCATCCCTAGGCCCTTCTCTCATTCATTTATTTATTGAACAAATAGTTCTCAAGCATTTCTTCCAGAATGGGCTTTTAGGATACAAAGAAACTTTCTAAAGTATTATGCTAAGTACAGTGGATGTTTGCTTTGTAAATTTGCACAGCATCTCTTCCCTCTTCTTCAGGTCATTAGTATCCAGATATCTTGGGAAGCCAGTCCTCCACCAGCTCAGTCTGCTGGCTTTGAGTACACTGGCTACAAGCCTAGCTCCAGCCATGGGCCAGGAACCTGAAGCATTGGTCCCTACTCTGTAATGACCTGTTTGTTCATAAATAAGCCAGGGCTTCTTGCTCCATATCCCCCCAGGTACACTTCACTAAGCAAGAAATGCCATCCAAGAAAACACTGAAATGCTCCCCATTGTGAAGTCCAACTCTCCAAAATGTGATGGCCTCTAAAATACCTTCTTCTAGTTAGATTAAAACTGGCATTTGATTAACTAGTGGCATTTGAGTATGTGAGTATACGTATACATTTTTATTCATTTGCCTTGCATACTTGTAAGACTAACTAAAGGCCACCAAAAGGAGGCACAGGACACTGGGGGTTAATGGTTGGTTGATTTCAAGACTGGGACATGAAAAATTCATGGTGATCCTGGAATACCTTTTACCAGATAGCAAGGAAGTGCTCAACTGATGGGAATGTGGTAAAAGTACAGAGGAGGTGGATTGAAGAGAGTCATGTGGCCAAAATTTGGTAAAATTTGGGAGTCAAAAAGAATAATAATAGCAATGGATTATAATAATATGCTTAATAAAACAAAGAATTTCTGAGTCTGGAATATTACTATATAAAATACAAATAAACTTTTCTTGTAGAAGAATGCCAGCCAATAGATACAGAAGGAATTCTGTGGTAAACATTTTATAATCACTAAAACATTTTAGGCAGGTATCACCAATAGATGATAAAACTATTGGGTGAATGTTACTGGAATAGGACATCCACATAGTCTCAAAGTATTAAACCCACCATCAGATTATATATTAGTTACAAATGAAAACATGTGACACTTTGCAATGGAAAAATCGTAAAGGTACTTCTTCATCAACTGAACATATTAGCATCAGAATGGGGCAAAGTATGTCTCCTGATCTGATGTACTAAGAAGTCACAATATTACCTACATAATATTCTTTCTTAAAAATGTTTAACCTGAATCTAATTATGAGAAAACAATTATATAAATCTAAAATGTGGGGCAGTCTATAAAACAACTAGCCTAAACTCTTTATTTTATATTTTTTGAACTTTTTTTGTTGTTGGTCCGAGTGGGGTGACATTGGTTGGCAAGGGTTGCATGGGCTCTGGGTGTACAGTTCTACGGGGCGTCGTCTATGTGTTATGTTATGTGTTCACCACCCAGTGTGAGTTCTCTTTCCATCACCATATAAACTCTTCAAAAGTCAATATTGTAAAATATTTTTTAAAAATGCAGGAGACTGTTTTGATCAATAGAGGTTATAGAAATATGTCATTTAAATACAATGACTGCCTTTTTTTAAAATTTGATTCTGGATCAAATGAAGGACAAAAGATAAGTAAGACATTATTGGGGGAATTGCAAAACTAAATGTGAACTGTAGATTAGAAAATATTTGTGTATCAATGTTAACTTTTGTGAGAATTATAATGGCAATTTGAGACACTTGCTGGAGGTAAAATTTAATTGTGATTGCAATGTACTTACAAACAGTTTTGGGGGGCAGAGAGGAAGGATGGGACTTGGCGATCGCAAGTGTATGTGACAAAATGTTAACAATTGGTGAATCTGAGTGAATATGAAGTAAATCTTCATTGTAATATTCTTTCAAAAAAAAAAAGAAAGAAAATATACTCAACTCCCATTGCTGGCTTTTTGCAACTGCTAATGGTAATGATTGATCACTCCACTAGATGGCAATCCTAATTCTTCTTTGTATTCCTTTTCCATCATGATGGCAGTCCCTATGATTTTCCACTGTCTCAGAACACATAGAACAATGACTTGTTTTATGATTGATGTAGCTGACTGGTCATATAAACAAATTACATATAATACACTTGAAATTGATGTTTTTCTCAGGGACTTTCAAATGTTACTTTGTGAGAGGGTCTATGTTGTAACATAGAGCACATGTTGTAAAGTGAAGATGTGGATACCTTCTCTTACTGTTGGTACCTATTGAGGATTAAGGGAAAGACCAGAAAATTGCATATAACACTGCAGGGAAACAACACTCCAGGGGAGCTCCGTGGGCCCCAGGGAAGTAGATGCTCAAATTGCATGTTGGGAATCTCATACTCAATTGCCCCATCTCCATTATTCCTACCCAGACTGGTTCCACAGACCTTTCCCTACCCTTATCTGGATCTTTTCTACCAAAGCACAGGATTGATCTGAGCTTGTCAAATTCTGACCAATGGTTTTACTTCAAGGAAATAACGTAAGGCTGAGAGGGGTAAGAATGAAAAATGATAATAACATTCATTGAATGCTGTGTACTAGGCAGTTTGCTAAGTCTTTTGCTTAGCAAATGTATCTCATTTAATACTCACAAGAATCCTATGAAGTATTTTATGTACAAAACAAACCCTTATATAACACCTGATTCTGAGCACTTTACAATATAGATTCATTTTAATTAATCATCATAACATTCCTATGAGGATATGTTATTTTTATCTTTCTTTTATGAGAAAATGAGGCACAGGGAGATTAAGCGACCTGCCAAATGTCTTACAGCTGGTAAGAAGCACAACTGTGATTCATGGTCAAGAATGTCAAACTCCAGGGACTGGCCTCTTCTGATGTCTCTCTGTTTCATAGAAAAATAATTCGGCCCATCAGTTAAGAATTCCTCATATTCCTGCTACCAAACCTATAAAATTACCTGAATCTGCACCTTCCCTCCTTTCCACCTCTTGCTAAAGCTGATACTCTCATATGTGTTCTGAGTCCTTTTCTCTTAGTCTTTTGTGAGGCCACACTCTACTGACTGTCCTCTCTCTATTTAAAACATAATTGGACTTCTGGTCTAGACAAGATGATGTAGACACATCTCTCAACTGCTCTTCTGTACAAAGTACAGCTATAAATTCTGGGAATAATGTGAGAGACAAACAAAGGAGAACTCTGAAATTTGACAAAAAGTGCTCACTGGTTTAGGATCCCGGTTTCGAGGAACAGGATAATGGCAGAGAGTCCTATGACTGCTGTTACTCAAGGGAAGGTAATCCAGACCAAGCATCTCCTGATCCCCAGATGAATAACAGGAGGCATCCCATGGATGCCTGTTTCTTACCCAGATCATGTGGTAATCCCTCTGACAACATCACGTGAGCATATAGGCTCCAGCAAGAGGAAATCTTGCCTCAACAAGCAGGAATAAGTCCAAAAGGCTTCTTCGTCCATGTAGACTTGCCACAGTGTCCCCCTTTGAGAGACATTAGGTTGCCAGTCAACACCATTTAGGGGGATCTGACTCCAACAATTACCTTGCATTATGAACATATTTGTCCCCACAAAGGGGACAAAGGAACTTGAGACTCCCTTCTACTACCAAGGCATGTTGGGGCAGGTGGAACCCAGTCATGACAAGTGGATTTTCTAGGAATCCTCTTCAACTCTGAAGGCCTGGAAAAACTCTTCCTCCCTTAGGCAGTGGCAGTAGGAACCAGTAGGAGCCCTCACAGCAAGGATAAACCAAACCTACCAAAACAACATTGCAAAGGCTTTAAAAATTAAATGTCATTGGAACCACAACTTACAGAATAAGCCAGGCCCTGCATGCAAAAATCTAAACAGAATGACTACATACTAAAATAAAAAATTTAAATAGGACCCAAAGTGTCCCAACATATTAGCCAAAATATCCAGAATGCAATAAAATCTCACCTGTCATACAAAGAACCAGGAAAACCACAACTAGAATGAAAAAAAAAAAAAAAGATAGCCAACTAATACCAAAACTGAGATGACTTAGAATTATCTGACAAGGATTTTAAAGTAGGCATCATAAAAATGTTTGAAGAGCAATCACAAATTTTCTTTAAATAAATGAAGGAATATAGAAAATCTTAGAAAAGAAATAGAAATTATAAAAAATAACCCAATGGAAAAGTTATAGAAATAAAAAAATACGATAATATAAATGAAAAACTTGCTAGATGGTCTTGATAGTAAAGTGGAAATGTAAGAGGACAGAATCAGTGTACTTGAGAATAGATCAATAGAATTCACACAATATGAACAATAAAGATTAAACAGACTGAAAAAAATATGAACAGAACCTCAGGGATGTGTGGAACAAAAATTAAAGAGCCAACATTAATATCATGGGATTCCCTGAAAGAGAGGAGACAGAAGATGGAGGTAAAAAAACACATAAAAAAATAAGGGCTAAAACTTAACAATGTTTGGTCAAAGATGCAGACCTACAGATTCAAGAAGCTAAGAAACTCAAATAGGCTAAAACCAAATGCATGCAAAACACATCAGAATTAAACTTCTGACAAAGGAAGATGAAGAAGAAATCTTGAAAGCAGCCAAAGAGAAATAACACAGTACTTATAGAGGTACACCAATTTGAATGATAGCACATTTCTAATCTGAAACCATGGAGACCAGGAAGAATTAGCATAGTATGTTTCAAATACTGAAAGAAAATTCTTTTCTCTGAGTAAAGCCATATGAAGAAAATGAAAACAAGCTGCAGTCTGAGAAAACATATATGCAAACCATCTGACAAAAACCATCTAGAGCAGTGGTTCTCAACCTTCTTAATGCTGTGACCCTTTAATACAGTTCCTCATGTTGTGGTGACCCCCATAAAATTATTTTTTTTTGCTACTTCATAACTGTAATTTTGCTACTGTTATGAATCATATGTAAATATCCGATACGTGTTTTCCGATGGTCTTAGGTGACTCCTGTGAAAGGGTCGTTCAACCCCTAAAGGGGTCACGTCCCACAGGTTGAGAACCTCTGATCTAGACTATCTGGAATATATTAGAGAACTGCCAAAACTCAACAGTAAAAAATCAAATAATTCAATTTAAAAAATAGACAAAAGCCATGAACATACATTTCACCCAAGAGGGTATACAGATGGCAAATAAGCAATAAAAAGACATTCAAAATCATTAGCTATCAGGAAAATGTAAATTAAAACAACAATAACATACATACCCATCAGAACGGCTAAAATAAAAAAAAATCAATAACAACACGAAATTCTCTTGGCAATATCAAGAAACTGCATCACCACAAGAAATGGTTTGGTTGTTTCTTAAAAAAAAATTAAACATGCAACTAATTACCCTATGACCCCATAATTGTACTCCTGGGCATTTATCCCAGAGAAATGAAAACCTATGCTCAAACAAAAACCTGTATACAAGTGTTTATGCAGCAGCTTCATTTGTAAGAGCTAAAAACTGATAACAGCTCAGATTTCCTTTAATGGCTGAATAATTAAGCAAACTGGTATATCTATATTGTGGAACTCAGCAATAAAAAAGGATAAGCTAATGATATATATACAATAGGTAGATGAATGTCCAGGGAATTATGCTGAATGAGAGAAATCAATTCCAAAAAGTTACATACTATATGATTCCATTTATATTGCATTAATGAAATTACAAAGTTATAGAAATGGAGAACAGATTAGTGGTTATAAGTGGTTAGGGAGTGAGGGGAAGTGGTGAGAGGGATGCAGTAGGATAGTGCATGTTGTTATAAAAGGGCAACATGAGGAATCCCTATGTTGGAACTGTGCAGTGTCTTGACAGTGGTGATGTAGAAACAATTTGCACAAGTCATAAAACTGTATAGAATTGAATATATATACACACAAGTGAGTGTAGGGGAAATCTGGGTTGAACTGGTATGGTACATCAGTGTCAGTATCCTGGTTAGAATATTGTACTGTAGAATTACAGGGTGTTACCATAGGGGGAAGCTGGGCTGGTTGTGCAAAATATCTCTGTATTATTTCTTGCAACTGCATGTGAATCTACAATTACCTCAATAATCAATTCAAAGAAGTTATTGAATTTCTTTCCATTAATATTAAAGAAATTAATTAATTGAAAGAAAAAACCGCAATCAAGTGTTGCTCAATTTTAAAAAGTCTTCACTTAAGGCTCCAAAGTGTTCTCTAGTTGCTACCTAATTTTTTACTTTCTCTTCACATCCAACTTTGACTTTGTGTCCCAACCTACTTATCACCCAATCAATTCTCAAGCCACCACAATAGGTCCTATCATTCTACTGAAATGATACTTGTCAATGTCAATGATGATTTTCTTGTCAATCTATCCAGTGGTCACCTTTCTATCCCTATCCTGATGTCCCAACATGTTGACTGCTCTTTGTTTCTAAAAACACTTTCCTCCTCTTACTTTGATGGCCACTCTATCTCACTTTTGGGATACTCTTTCCTTATTTCTTTTCCTTCAAGTTTACCTTCCATAGTAATCTCACTGTCATAACTAACTTTTTCAAAACCTGCAAGGTATTGGGAGTTCCCTGGTGGTGTAGTGGCTTAAGTTTTCAGTGCTGGCGCTGTCAACGCTGTGGCCTGGGTTCGATTCCCGGCCAGGGAACTACCCACATACCCAAAAACAAAAACAAAAAACAAAAAACAAAAACAAAACAAAACAAAAAACCTGCAAGGTATTGACCTCACCACCTTCTCACAGTTCATCATCTACCTCATGCCTTCACTTCACTCTGTCCAGATGTCAAGTTCAACAATGAATTATTGTCTGGGAAACAACATTAGCTCACAAATTTCTTTCACCCTTTATCACACCTGCCTCCTAAAGTAACCAATGTAGTTAACTCTATTCCCTGCCTTCTTCATTCCTGTATTTAAGCAGCTAAATCTTGTTTGAAAAAAAACACACAGCTGTGTCAACATGTTCCATTTTAAAATATGGTCATAAATTTCAAATGAACCCTGTATGTTGCCCAAACATCCTACTACTACACTTGCTTTAATGTTCATATTCCCACTCTCTCAACTATCTCATAGCTTTATCTCCCCTTTCAAACCTACAAACACATTCAACACCCAAACTCTCACTTAGAGATGATGACATTACCTCAAATAACTGGCAAAGCAAGAGCAAATAGTGAAATATCTGCTTCTTTCTGTGATAACACCTCTACTTGTGCTCAGTATCCATTACGTCTCCTCTAGCCTTCTCAAGGGTTTCCCTACTCTGGTTATTCCTTCTCTTCTCTGCATCTTAAGTTCTCCCTGTCTCATTATCCTCATCAGCAAACAGGCATGCTCTAATTGTTGCTGATTTTTACAAAAAAATATTTTTACCCCACATCTCCATCCAGCTGACACCTCATTTCTCTGTTCTTCACAATAAAATCTCTTATAAGTGGTCTATAGTCACCACTCCCACTCTTAACATTTTTTTATTCCTTGACTCACTCTAATTCATTTCTGTGTTTACACTTTCCAGATATTGCTTTTGCCAAAATTATCAATGACCTTCATGAAATCAGTCAGTGGTCTGTTCTCTGCTCTTAATTTACTTGACTCACAGCAGGACTTGACACAGCTGACTATTGCATTGTTTTAAAACTTGTTCTTCCCTGGGCTTTCAGGACACTGCATCTCCATATTCTATTTCTATCTCACTGGTCTCTCCTCCATACGATTTGCAATCTCTTTTTCTTCTCATCCTAAGTGACCTCTTTCAGTCCTATAACTGTAAATATAATACTATCTACATGTGGATGGCTCTCAAGCTTACATTTCCACTCATACATCCACCTGCCTACTTGACATTACCACTTGAATGTCTAATAGCTACCTCAAAACCAATAGGGTCAGATCCAAACTCATGATTCTTCCTGCAAAACTCTTCCTACCCAGCTATTCCCAGTTTCTCACATAAAAGATTTACAATTGATTCCAATCGTTTTCTCACCTCATATACAATTCTTCCACAAATCTCTCTTAGTCTACTCCGAAAATGTATCCCAAATGTGTCTACTTCCATCCATCACCGTTATTACCAACCTGATTTGATCCACCACACGTATTTGACCAGAAGCAATTGCTTCTAATTTTTTCTTAGCTTCTGTAACTCCCCATTATCCATTCTCCACTCAAGTCCAGAGTCATATAAAAAATAAATTAAATGATTTATTTATTTTCTTAAAATCTTACAGGGATTGCTCAACAGACTTAGAACAAATTCCAACCTCCTTTTCCTACCTATATTCCCAACCAAATCTATGGGAAGAGCCAGGGAGTGCTTTCAGTCCTCACTTTACAGGGGAAAAAAGCTGAGGCAAAGGCACTAACATATAAGCACCCACTCTGAATCTGCCCCTGAGGAGGAGATTGTTTTATTTGCAGGAAATGAAAATCCATTGGCAGTTCTTTTCCAAGCATGGGTCAATTTGCCTGCCAATCTGAGCCTTCTCTGGAAGACTGCTTTCCGGAGAACTTCCTGTCTCCAAGAGTTTGTTAGAATCTTCCCTCCCCAATCTCTTTACCTCACCTCCTACTGTTTTTCTCACCACCTAGCCAAATGCAACCATCATCCAGCACCAAAGGAAAGGCAATGAAAACCTGAGCCTTCTGTATTCCAGTCCAGCTAGATCAGCCACTAACTAGCTGTGTGACCCTAGGCAAACCACATAACCTCATGGAGCCTTAATGTTGCTGAAATGGTCCCTGTTAACACTAAGATTCCATAATTGACTGGCAGTTTTCAAGTCACAACACATCACCATTCTACTAGCACCAGGCAAAAGTGAGAAAATGTAATAGGTAATTTTTGGAATAAATAAATGAATATTGGGCATTCCCCCTTTTCTTGGAAAACATTTATGGCTGACCAATGTTTTGATCTTTCTTGTGAGACAAAGAAATTTTAAGCTCCTGAACCAAATTTTCAACATTTACCCATTTATTAGTTTACAATTTGCAACAGTTTTAGACTAATTTATTTAAAGTGGTGGGTCTTGCTTGACTTTTCAAAGAAGATTTTTCCTCATTATCCACAGGGTGAAAATGTTTTCAAAGAAATTAAATGAGCAACAATAAGTTGATATTTGAGTTAGCCTTGAATCAGCCAGATAGTGAAGCATGAACTCTGGCAGGTCAAGACTGGGCTGCACAGAGAAAGTGGGCTGGGTAAACCGGAACTTTCTACCCAGTGCCCAAGCCTGAGGCCTCCACACCCTCCATCCTCCCTTCTATTCTATCACCTGTACCTGGGGAATCTATTTGAGAAACATTTTCCACATAGGTCCATGCCCAAAGGGCCAAGCTTTTGTCTCTTCACCTTCACCCATCTTACGTTTTTTGTGTTTTCACAATCTAAGTCTTTGTCCTATACCTTTAATAAAATTTCTACCTCTAATACCCAGGCTTCATTCTCATTCATCCTCTCAAATGAAGCTGCAATGGCCACTCCTCTAAGAAGCAGCCTCCCCACAACTCTGCAAAGCATAGGCATGATTTCCTCCACTGTATTCTCTCAGAAGTTTGTCCTTCCCAAAATGCACAACAGTGTATCACAATAACTTTTAGAGTTTACAGGTTAAGGCTGAAACTTTATGCCAGTACCTGACATAAGTCTGGTACATTTCCAAAGTACTGGGTCATTCTCTATTAAATAAATGACAAGAAGAATTAATCCTTACAACCTGGATTTGCCCATTCAGGGAACAAAAGTTAAACTTCCTCGACGCAACACTAGTATGATGACAAGGTATGCCTTTTGTATTGTTCATTTATTGGCTACTTTATTTAAGGAAGTCCTTGTCTTCTACCATCGATTGTACTATTGCATTTGGACTGGTGTTGAATGACTTAGCTGCTGTTTATTTAACTGCAATCAAAAGAGGAAATAACAATGCTAATGTGAATACCTCAATTATTTTCCTTTGAAGGCTCTCTCAGTAGTCTGAATTGTAATATCTTGGTGTCTGCAGCAACACTTTAATTTCTGTACAGAACAAGACATTTATGAACAATCAAGCTGCTTTTGTCACTGTAATGACCTTAATTGGAATTTGCCAGTAAAACAGGAAGAAAAACTCCATGAACATTCAGTAAGAAAAGTGAAGTGCAATTAAAAATGGTTCATTTGTTAGTTGTCTACATTTCTCAACTTATCCCTGTGACGTTTTTACAATCTATGAACTTTGACAGGAAAGACGTTAACTTTGATCTGTGATTTTCATATCTAAATGTTCACCAGAGTTGAAGTGTTTGCTCGTTAAAACTTAATTCACCCTCGACTTCTTTGTTCTTTTCTAAACTCCTCAAATTTATGCAATTTTATCCAAGAGTAAAGATGACTTAACTGTATCCCAAAGAATTAATTTTCAGGGACATAAGTTGACTGATGTTTCTAGTTTCTCACAATAATACCATCTTTCTCCTTCTAAGCTCAATTTATATACTAGAAGACCCAGATGCATGTGACTTGATCCATAGCACTGGGTACAATGGCTAGCATAGATTCAGCACTCTAAGTTGTAGCTAATGGCAACAATGATAATAATGAATTTAATAAACATGCATTGACAGCAACTATATTTTCTGTACATGTGAATATTACATTTTATCATCTCTGCAAGGCAAGAGGTATTATCCCTACTCTATGGTTGAGGAAATTGAGGTGTATAATGTCTTGCCCAAATCACATGTTTAGTGGGTGACAGAGCCAGGAAACAAGCCCATGTCTTTCTAGTTCCAAAGCCAAGGTACTTTTCTCTCTTACAGGAGTCTCTGACCAAAATAAATGTCTTTATCTCATTTCGGTTTTGCAGTTGAGTAAACTGAGTCCTAGATACGTTAAAGAAATTTTTCCAAAGTCATTATCATGAGGAAGTACTGGAGTAACTTGTAACCTAGTTCTGTCAGATTCCTAAATTTTAATCTCTTAAATTACTTTTTCTATGAAAAAGTGGACCTAGGTTGACCTAAGACTGATCCCATGGGTTTTCAGGATAGTCTGGGGACTTGAGGGCATAATGGGTTAGGGGCAATATTTTAAAAGGTGGGACAGAATTGTATTCCTCGAAGCTGTGTGATTTTTCTAATAATGTCACCCCAATAAATTTAACAATAACAAAGAGAAAAAAAAAAGGTGGCAGTGGTGGGCAGCCACAATCCTTTCTTTATATTCCTAGTGGCTCGATTTGGCCCATGGCAGTTTGCTTCCCGGTGATTCAGAGTACGATTGAGCTATGTTAAATCCATTATAGTGTGTTAAATGGTGACACCCCCCACAAAAAAATATGTGTCCACTCCCTCACCCCTGAAAACTGTGAATGTTGCCGTATTTTGAAAAATGATCTTTGCAGATATAATTAAAGATCTTGAAATGAGATTATTCTGAATTATCTGGATGGCTCCTAAATCCAATTGTGAATGTTGTTAACTAATAAAAGAAAAGTAGATGGATAGTTGAGACAGACAGAAGGGAAGATATAGAGGAGGAGGAGGAAGTGATTTGAAGATACGGGCAGAGGTTGAAATGATGCAGTTACAAGCAAAGACACACCAAGAAATGCGTAGAGCTACCAAAAGAAGTTTGAATGGATTCTTCTCTAGAGCCTCTGGACAGAATGTATACCAACAACTTGATTTGAATTCCTGGCCTTCAGATATGTAAGAGAATAAAATTTTGTTGTTTTGAGCAAACAAATTTTTGGTAATTTGTTACAGCTACCAAAGGAAACTAATACACACCTAGAGAATGTTTCAACTGAGGTGTCATCATCTGCAGACATGTAAAAGAAGAGCTCAGTCTACCTCTAGGGCTGAGTAGCTTAATCATGATAAATCCTAAACTAGGGAATCCAAGATGATTAGAATGCAGCCCAAATTCTTGGACTGTAAGGCAAAGGGTATAAGTGGGTGGCAGTCAGAGCCTGGCAAAGGGTGTATGATTAGAAACACCTGGGCTAGTAGGTGTGGCAGGAAAATCCTGACAGGTATGGACATAAGGATTCTAACTAGGAATCAATACTAATACCGGATGTATTAACGATAAACATGAGAACTTTATCGAGGCTTCCATTAGGACAATTTACTCTGTCTTTTGATGTGGAGAAAGGAGCATTCACTTTTGTTTAAAAACTCTAGATTTGAGTTCTGGCCCTGTCCAAGATCACAATGTCATTGAGCTGACATGTGTAAAAAGTTTCTCAGTTTCCCTTTTCTGCAAAATTGAGACAATGTCAGAAACTATCTCACTGAGATGTCAGGAATACATTAGATATTACAAGTTTATATGTAATATCACTGACACAAAATAAGAGCTCACTAAATGGCACTTGTCATTCTTTCTAGCCCCAAGATTTCAGACTGCAACTCTATCCTTGCCATCCTGCCATGCTTTCCTTGAGCTGGTTCAGGAGTAAGGAGCAAGCTCAATGCTCTCACTTAAGTGAAAAATGGCTCAGAGCAATAGCCTCTTTTCCAACTTGGACTCAATTGTCAGAGTGAGGAATTGGTGAAATTTCATGGATTTCATAGCTGGAAGAAGAGGTGATAACTTCTCATTTTATCTGCTAATTGTTTCTCAGATCTTACAGCAAAATTGCTTAGGTGATTGATGGGACCATTCCCAATTATTATTCTTTTGTAATTTAAGGTAAAATTTAGTCACTTTTATGCACTGAATAATCTATAGAAATGAAATTTTTTGAAAAAATCAAGTCAACAAAACAATACAGGCTGACATCATAGCCAATGGGCTAGATTTTCCCTTGATATTCAGTGATGGTGTCCACTTAAGTGACTGGGAAAATTGGATGACATAAGGGACATGGCTTTTGGAATATGTACTTTCTGTGAAGTCACACTTCATTTACATTGTGACATCAAATGACTCAATGCATTTTCTTTCATCTGTTACACTCAGTTCACAGGCCTTACCTACAGTCTAATCTATCAGATCCTGTTAGAGGTATTACAAGTAAGATCTGTCTGCATGACAAGTAGTCATTTTTATTCCTACTGTTCAGTGTTTTGGCATTCTGGGATTCTGACAACTGAGATAATTCTTGTAACTTCTTACGTAATCATGGGAAACATCAGAGGTGAGGAAACTGACCTACTATTTCAAAGGCAGTAATTCTGATTTTAAATATTCTCCAGGGAAAGGAGAGGTCAGGATGAAGTGAGAAAAATTCAGTACACTTCAACTGTATTAATGTCACCAAGTTACAAGTTAACTTCCACTTTAGAATGTCAGAGTTTTGAGAGAGAGAGAGAGAGAGAGAGAGAGAGAGAGAGAGAGAAAACAGAATTATAAATAACTCCAGCCAGGAATAAGACAGTGTATGTGTTGTCCTTAAATGAAGAGGCATTTTGACATTTTGTGCTGTGCCTGACATCTTAGAGTTTCTCTCTAAAACTATACAAGAACTCAAACTCAACAATTCAAATGAGGTTTTATTCATTCTGTTGGGAGTTCTCTTTACAATTACAAATATTGGATATAAGAAGGGTCAAGTTATTCCCTCAAGAAACTAAACTGTAGGTTGAATGGGGACAAATTAATTAACTGCTATATAGGTTTAAGTTATTTGTAATAAGAAATAAGTACAGCCTGTACTTTCAAGTGTCTCTAGCTAACACATTTAACTCTTCATTGACCAGTTAAAAATACTCAGATACTCACTTATACACTGGAGAAGTTTTGGTTTAGGAAGTCAATTCTGCCATCTTCACTTAAATTTTCACACTACGATTTAGCATAGATGACTACAGGCCTAAAATAAGCATGATGGATCTAGGCTATGTTCTACCATGAGTTTATTCTTGTGAGTAATGGAAAGACCTACTCTGAATCATCAAGATCAATCCAAATTGAATGGCTGTCACAGCTTGTTGGCAGATAATACATAAATAACAGGTATGGGGCGGATGAGCCTCAGCACACTTTATGTTGTTAAGACATATTTGGAAACACTCAACCCATGTTGTAAATACAACAATTTTGGAAATGATTCATTTTGTAGACAACATGGTAAACCTAAGATTCCCATTCCAGTCAAGTTCAGAAATACCTTTGCATAAGCAAAAAGAATTATAGGACTAGACTAGATGAGATGATCCTGGAGAAGTGGACCAAAGTAATAAATATAATTTATTGTCCCAATTAGGACATTGTTGAGGATGAAATGAGGAGCTAATACTAATTACATCAAGACCTAGCTATAAGGCAGAAGGAGGCACTACAGATATTATAACTCATATTAGCAACATCTTCAGAGAGAACATCTTGTACAATGCCTGACATGTAGTAAAGTTCAGTAAAGATTTGTTGAATGAATAAATGAATTAAGTAAAATTTTATTTCTTTATTTCTCCAAAGTCTTTCAATCACTAATTCCTAGGATTGGTATGCCCTTATTAAGGACTTGATGGTATGATGGTCTTAATTCACTTTTGTTACAATAAAGGGGAGGAATGGAGTTCCAACCACTAAATCTAATGGTTTTGTCTCAGCTAACATCCCCCACCTTGATTTTTTGAAGTATCTAATATTATTGGTCAACCCCTCTCTTACCTTAGTTCCCATGACATTGTACTGTCCTGGCTCTTTTCTTACTTTTCTGACTACTGCTCCCCTTCCCCTTTTACTAGTTTCTCTTTGCCTTTTTCTTCCTCTGTACTAAAAACAAGTATTCACAAAAAGCTCCATCCTCAACTCTTTGTCTCTCTCTACATATGTTTCCTTAGTGGTTTTATCTACTACACATACTAATCACACAATTCTCAAATTTTGGCCTCCCTCCAAAGCATCAATTCTGCAATATAATATTTCAACAGCACCTCTGATTCATAATATTTGAAACAGAACTGAACATCTTAGACTAACTCTTTCTTCTGACTTATTTTTTTGAAGGGTACCTCCATTTCTCAAGAGATCAAGGTTTGAAACCCAAGGCTTATCACTTTTTCTCACTCTCTGAGCCATACATCCAATACAACACCAAGCTCCATGGACCATTTTACCCAATCAGTCCTACATTTGTCCAACTCTACTGACAATAACCCTGGTTCAGACTCATCATCTCTTTCTTGCTATGGTGTATCTACTTCCCAATTACCCTTTCTGCCTTCATTTTTATCTTACCCATTCAAATCACTAGGATTTGAAGCTTTGCCTGTTTGGACGTCAAGGCATCACCTATGTTAGGTGCATAACTGTTATTCCTTGATGGGGGTGGAGGGTGATTCAGAAGCAATTCAAGCACTAGGTAAAGAATTTGAGTACAAATCTCTACAATCCCTGTAAATAGCAGAGCATGTATGAGATAGGGGCCTGAAAATTGAGTCAGAATGGGCATTCAGACTTCTGAGAGGTTAAGGGCTGCCTCATATTAATTTCGCAGCCCATTTTGTTTATCTCTATATAGGCTAGTCTTTTGCACAGTTTCATTGTCTTGGGTGGGGGTCTTGGCAGTTCAGACTAAACCTTCAGGATTTCCACCCCCATAGCCTACTGAGTGAGACCTAAGAGTAGCACCTATAGAATCTATTTTGGAGGCCAAGTTTATGTATGGTACTTGAGGCCCAGAATGTGATTTTTAGGCTAAAAGTTTATGAAACTGATAAGATAGTGCCTCCGTTATCAAAAGATGCCACTGTTGGAAATCTCATGACCACTACAGTAATCTATTAGCATACTCTTCTTGACTGACTGGTGATGTTTTGGTCTAGAGTCCTGGTGAAGCTTTCCTCTCATCCTCACAGGCCCACAGGTTCAGAAAAATAGCAACAGCATAGCCTTTACAACAGCACAAATTTGCAGCTACATTTGCCTTGTGTGCAGCAGAGGTGGTCTTTTTTTTCTTATTTTTAAATTTATTGGGTGAAATTGGTTAGCAAAAATTACATAGGTCCTAGGTGTACAATTTTACAATGTATCATCTATGTGCTGAATTATATGTTCGCCACCCAAAGTCAGTTCTCTTTCCATCACCATATATTTGATCTCTCCTCCCTCCTTTCCCATACCCTCCTCCCTTACCCTCAGGTAACCACTAAATTATTGACTGTGTCCATAAAAAACAGAGGTAGTCTTTTGATTTGAGGGGAGATGGGGTGGCAGCACTGAGTCTGATTTGGGAATGAGAAGCAAATGAATATAACAAAATCTATACTCTGAAAAGTAGTACCCACTTTGGTATAGTCAGTGTCATCATTTCTGCCTGAATTAGAGGAAGGAGTAAGTTTTCTAGGAAACCCTCCAAAGAAAGGCATACATTACCACATTTAGACTTAATGTGTTTTATAAAACCTGACACAGTTTGTTCCCACAGAATTTAACATTTCCTCTTCATTCACTTAAAATATACTTAGGTTTCTAACAAGGGAAAAGTGTTGAACCTAAATGTTAAGCACTCTGCTTCCCATCTATACTCTCAATACCCTTTCCTTAGCTTATTGGTACCATTTACTTTACTGCTGTGGACAGCCAGATTCTTTGAATGTGTCATTATATTTTCTCATGCAATGCTTTCTATTTCATTTGCACAGCTCCTCCTACCATCATCATTACCTGTAATATGTCACCTGTGACTGGTGCAATGCACTGTGGACCTGAAAGCATCACACAAAAACTCAGGTTCTTATTTTTAATATGCACCTATATACATGCAAGGTAGACACAACATTACTTGAAGCCAATAATACTTGCTCAATGATGCTTTTTACCATAATTCTTGATCACTAATTAGTCCAACATTATTCTTGTATCTATGGGTTGTACACACACACAAACACACACACACACACACACACACACACACACACACACACACGATAATATATTACCAAGATCTTGGTTCCTAAAGTAAGAATCTTTGACATGATATGTCACCATACACTTCATGTTCTTTTTTGCATTGTCCATTTGATTTCATTTTTTGTATACCCAAATCCTATTTGTAAAAGGCTTCTTTGCAATTCAAATCTATGTTGTATATCAGAAGAAATAGTTCAATTCAGTCTTACTTTGTGTTATATTGTGGTAAGTTTTGAAACAGATAAATATTCAATTTGTGAGACGGTCTTTCCCACTGAACTATATTCAAATAATTTTATCCCTGAAAACATATTTTTTCTGCCTTATAACTTCATTTCAGACTGTGGGATCTAAAAGACTCCACATTACTTTTGAAGAAATATTGAAATACAGATTTAATAGTAGAGAAAAGGTTAACAGTATTATTTCATACTATCTAATGTCATCATGATTCATTTGAGATTAAAAAGAAAGGCTCAAAATAATTATTTGTTTATATCACTCAAATGCAAAAGCAGATATTTCAAGTAGGTGCAAAATTAATGTGAGATTTCAAATTGACATGGGTTTATATGTTATATAAATATTAATTAGTATATGCATACACTCCTATACATTCAACTTTAAACAAAAACACTTGGAAATGGATAATAGAAAACATCTGTACATGGTGACTTTGGGGAAATAAAAATACAAGGTAATATCAGATGCCAAGTCATTTTCAAATACTGGTATCTGAGGAATCCTTTGTTTCCTGTCCTTAAAAACATTCAGGGGAGAAAGGGGAGGGGATGGGAGAGGAGGGGGGGAAGCTAAATATAAGGGGATGGAAAGAGGGGTCACATTAGGTGCTGAACTTATTATGCATCAAGTTGACAATGCACTGTGGAATTGTATGCCTGAAACCTATGTAATCCTTGCTAACAGATGTCACCCCAATAAGTCTAACAATAAAAATGAATTAAAAAAAAAATAAATAAAAAACTAGGAACTCAAAAAAAAAAAAAAACATTCAAAATCATTTGCTGCATGTTAGACACTTGATACATTACAACTGAAAAAAAGTGAATTGACATAATGGCATAAAATATGTAATAAACATATAAGCACACACGTACATTGAGGAAGGAACGTAAATATAAAAATGGCAAAAAAAATGGCTGATGCTCTTATTAAATCAAGTAGATGGACTGTATTTTTTAAATGCAATAGTTGATTGTTTGGATGTGTGCTCCAGCAATCTAAAGTAGGGGACAGAAGGGAGGAATCTTTCAGACCCTAAAGTCTAATTAATCCTGTGCTAGGTGGCTGGAATGAAAAACAAATTCAAATTTCATGATTCAAAAATGTATAGGACCAGTTGGATACTATAAATGTTAGGACCTAACCATTTTTAATTCTATATAGAAAGGGAAATTTTGGGGCACTATTGAAAATTTGGGGTGACCTTAATAAAACAGTGTATAAGCTCTGCACATCTTTGTGTCTCCAGAATGGTTTATGGTGCTTGGAACATAATGAGTACACAATAAATGGCTGTTAATGAATAGATAGAGCAATGAAAAAAGATCCTTAAATGACAACATTGTTTTTCAAAATACTCTTTGAATGATGTAATTCAACATTGTATATATATCTTTTCATGTCCATCTTACACAAGTCACTTTTGTTGTTACTGTTTGAAGGCTTTTAATCCCCTTAAACTCATACTGTTCTTGCTATCTACCCAATCATTAAAATAAACATGTTACGTTACACAACATTAAGTAAAAAGTTCTTCAAAACATACCAATTCAACAAAAGAATCTAGTCAAATTAAGCATTTGAATTATTTACTTTTTGTAACAATGAATTTCAAACTTTATGCAAATGAAACTATATGCAGAACTCAAAATACAAAACAAAAATAGTGCTGGTCTGCATGGGGAGGTGGTCATTAGCCCCACCCTAAGTACTTCTGTCCCCTAACTGCAACATCCTCCACAGCTCAGAACCCCTAAGGTTCTCAAGGGCATATCAAAAACTACTGCCCCAGGACATCACTTCAGCATGGCCAGATAAGGGAACCTAAGCAATATCTCATGTTGGGGATAGGAGGACATAAATTTGGCACTGAACAACGTGGATTAACTTGAAAGAATGTATCACAAGGTAAAATGAGCAAGAGCTACAATCAGATTTGGTGGCATCCTAGAATAGCACAGCCTATGTTCCTGTTGGTGGCAGCTGCTTTAGCAGTAACACAGAACCTTCTGTCTATATTCAGAGTGCATTGTCAACACTTTCTAGTGCAGGAAGTGCTTTCCTCCTTATGTGTCCTACCACCGACAAATCTGGATTTCCTTCCATAGCTTCTCCACCTGAAAAACAAAGCTGGTACTACTCTGAGGAAACCACTCTTCCTCTGAGTCCAAGTAGAGGGTGCAATTCCAGGAGGAGATGATTATCTATGGTGCTAGAGATAGGCCACAGGGGACATATTTGAGATTCCTTCAAAGTCATGTGTTCTGCAGAACTCCATGATCCACATCCCTTAATAATGAGTAAATACTATAGCAAAACCAGAGTATTCCTACCCCAAAGCAAATATCAAAGTCATCAAGTCAACCCCTACTGAAGCATAGTCTCACAAATAACTATTTTATCAGACCTTTGAGTGCTCATGCCCTTCCTCTCTCGCTGGGCATAGCTTTAAAGGCCCAGAAGAAAGGTACCTCTTGTAGGAAGCCTTCTTTACTGCAATCTTCAATGATCTCCCTCTTCTTAGGCCTTCATTTGCAGTTATCATTTTTGCTACATCTATTTTATAATGTATTACCTTTGCTTCCTGAATTCTTCTAAAATTGCCTCTCAAATCATACTGGAGGATTTTTTAGGATAGACACAATATAATACATAGTAATGGACCACTAAGCTCTAAGTTAAGCCACTAAAAATCAATTATACATGCCAGAGCTATAAACAATCAAGAGCTTTAGTATTGATATGCCTCTTTATTTTCATATTTATAAAGCCAATTGCACACTTAATATTTCTATGTAAATGTTTAGTATACATGTCAAAATTGGCATGATCATAAAAGGACTCTAGATTTTAAATCCCACTACTAGTCTATCCTGATTTCCTCCAATATTCCCTATTTCAGTAAGTGGTGCCACCATTCCCTCAGTTATTAAACCTCAAAACCTAAAGTTCGTTCTTCATTCTTGGCTTTCCCTCATCTCCTACATCCAATCCATCAACAAATCTCATTAATTCTAGAATTTCCAGTCAAGATGGTGGAGTAGGTAATCACTGTGCTCACCTTCTCTCATCAATTACAACTTAACTACAGAACAACCATTACTGAGAATCACCTGAAGTCTACCTACAACTACAGACATACAGAAGAAGCCACCTCAAGACTGGTAGGGGGGCAGAGACATAAAACAAGCTGGTCTCACACCCATTTATGACCATTAATAATTGGGAGGGATATCTCGGCTAAGGAGGCCTCGCCTGGAGGAGTGAGGGATCCTAGCCCCACAACAGTCTCCCAAGCCCAGGTTTCCAGTGCCAGGGAGAGAATTCCCTATAACTTCTGGATGTGAAAACCAGTGGAAATTGTGGCTGAGTGAGATGAGGGTGGCTGTAGTCCCAAGCACTTCTCTTAAAGGGCCCATACATGGACTTACTTGTTGTCAGACTCACTCAGTCTGAGCTCCAGCACTGGAGAAATAGCTCCAAAGGTGCCAGGGACAGATGAGGAAGAAGTGAATTTTCTGGCTTCAGGTAGAAGGCTGGATGGGCAGTTTTCTCCCAGAGAGAGGAACTGGTAGAAGCTATTGTTTTCTTGTTCAGCCATCCCCATCCTTACATGCATACACAGGCAGACACCATATCTGAGTCTCCATCAAACTGGCTATCACCTTTCATTTGCCCTGCCCTAGTGATTCCCAGACACTCCTAAAACACACACACACACACACACACACACACACACATCCAACTATAAAGCACACTCAAGTTGATTCCAGTGGCTTTCCCCTGCAAATTGTCATAACTGATATTGAGGACTTTCCTAAAATCTCTCAAAGGTTCACAAATCCCAAACTAGCAGCATCTGCCTTCAACATTCCCTGTATCTCTGGCTGACAGCCCTAAGTCCAGCACTAATGATAGCTGGCCTCAGTTTGCAGATTGGCCTCTCGAGACAATTCCAAGCCCAGCCAAGGCAGTTGCCATCTGCAGATTGTTGTGTGGCTAATACCAGGTGGCCCCAGGAAGGGTACAGGATGTGTCTAAACCTGCAGCAAGTTTCCTCCCAGAAGACACCAGGGCTGGCATATCTGGTTGCCAGTTTTGGACCAAGCTGAAGTATCACCTGGTTGCCTCCAAGGAAAACACACCAAAATGGCAGACTGAGCAGTCACAAGAGTCCCACTAAAGTGTACCCTGCTTTGAAGAGTCAGTCTTTGCAACATAGTTCCTCCACTCAGCCTGAGGGTCAACCCCTTCTATTTATGTGAGAAGAGCAATCAAGTTTCAACTACAACAGAACACACACTACCCACACAAGTGACATACCAGAAAATCCCAGGTAACAAGACCAGAGAGCCTGAGCCACTGAGTCCCACAGGACACCAACTACATAAGGCCACTTTACAAATACTGGCAGACACAGCAGCCCTACCTAATATGTAGAAACAAACACAGGGAGACAACCAAAATGGGGAGACAAAGAAACATGTCCCAAATAAAAGCACAGAAGAAAGCTCCAGAAAAAGAACTAAACAAAATGAAAACAATCTACAAAACACAGAGTTCCAATCACTGGTTATAAGGTGCTCAATGATCTTATGGAGAACTTCAACAAAGAGATAGGAAATACAAAAATGGAAATAGAAAATATTAAAAAAGATCCAGTCAGAAATAAAGAATTCAATAACTGAAATAAAGAATACATTAGAGGGAATCAACAGTAGATTAGACAAAGCAGAGGATCAAATCAGCAATTTAGAAGAAAAGGTAGCAGAAAACACACAATCAGAACAGCAAAAAGAAAAAAAAATAATCCAAAAAATTAAGGACAGTTTAAGGGACCTCTGGGACAACATCAAGCATACCAACACTCGCATCATAGGAGTATGAGAAGAAAAGAGAGTGAGAGCAATGAATTGAAAACCTATTTGATGAAACAGTGATGGAAAACTTCCCTAACCTGGTATGTTCGTTGTCGCGTTATTTACAATAGCCAAGACATGGTGGCAACCTGGGTGTCCATTAATGGATGAATAGATAAAAAGTGGTACATATATACAATAGAATATTGCTGAGCCACAGATGGGAATGGGTTCTTGCCATCTGCAGTGGCTTGAATAGATCTGGAGGATATTGTGCTATGAGGAATATGTAAAACAGAGAAAGATAAATACAATGTGATTTTGTTCATATATGGAATCTAAAAAAGAAAATGAACAAACAAGACAGAAAGAAACTCACAGATACAGAGAACATTCTTATGGTTGCTAGATGGAGGGGTGAGTGAAAAAGGGAAAGGGAATAAAAAGTACAAATTGTTACTAAGTAGTTATGGAGATGTAGTGTATAGCATAAGGAATATAGTCATTAATATTATAACTATGTATGGTGTCAGATGGGTACTAGATTTATCAAGGTGACAGATGGGAGGGGTTTCTGGGGCAGGGTGAAACAGGTGAAGAAATTAGGAAGCACAAATTGGTAGTTACAAAATATTTATGGGGATATAAAGTATAGAGAATATAGTCAATAATGTGGTAATAACTATTCATAGTGTGAATTGGGTCCTAGACTAGTCACGGGGAATCACTTCTTAAATTATATAAATGTCTAACTACTATGCTGTACTACTGAAATTAACATAAATAATATTGAATGTAAATATAAAGTGTAAAAAACCATTAACTCTACCTATAAAATATATTTAAAATTCAATCACTTTTCATTATCCCCACTATCACTCTAGTCTAGAAGAAACCACCATTGTGTTCTGCCTATACTGTGCCAACATCCTCCTAACTAAGCTCTCTGCTTGTGTGTTACCTCATTATAGTCCATTACCTCATTCTCATTCTCTTGCTCCATACCCAATTTCTCCATCTCTTCCCTGTCCCCCACAAACTTTTTGATCAACTGAAACTTTACTAGGAAATCAAACATGAACCAAGAGCTACCCTCTTGTCACTTCCCTACTGCTTCTTGCTCAGCATTGCTGAGCTCCTGATAACTATTTATCAAAAAACAGGTTTTCTCTTTTTATCTCCAATATCTCCAGCTCTTTCATCAATTACTCACAGGAGATGTTTTCTTGATCCCTTGACATCTCTGGATGCTCTCCTTCAGGTTCTCCCTAGCTTGTCCATGTCTCCTTTAATTTATAATTATTTTTCACAATGAAGAGAGTGTTATTTACAGGTTGCTCCCATGAAAGCAGTGCGCTGCTTGCCTTGATCTGGTCAGCATAAATGTTTTAATGAAGTTTGGATGAATATATATTTTTTAATAGCTATTGAATAGAAAGTATTGATTTCTGTTAAGTGTATGGGCCAATATAGATACCTCCTCCAGATAACAATATCACTGCAACTAAAGCAGGTTTTTCCTGACTTTTAACCTATACAATTCTACTTTTGAACCTCAGTGTAGAATTTTCTCCACCTGTTGAGTTTGTGATGATAATTCTAGACTGTTTAGATATTTTTAATCTTGATTTTTATTAGTCATAATTGTCTTATCTTCCAAAAATTCATTTCGGTTTTGATAATCTGCTCTCTGCCTTCAGTGAAGTAAATGATGAGACTGAATGAGTAAATGAGTAAATGGTGGTCTTGGAGATAAGACATTATTATCTTAGACTATAATTGGAACAAGTTTGGAACAATTCTTTTTCTTTTATTTTCTACTTGTTAAATATGTAAATGGCATGAGCCATAAATATATTTCTCATGTTCAGAATAACTTCAATAGTCCAAAAAAAATCTAACATTCTTAAAGCTTTTCCACTCAAGAAGACACACACACACACACACACACAAAAAAAAAAAAAAAAAACTTGAAGAAATGGAAAGACATTCCTAGTTCTTTGATAGAATGAATCCATAGTATAAAGAGGTTATTTCATTTACAAATTTAATTTTAAAAGTTAATTTATAAATTTATATAATCCCAATAAATATAGCAACAAAATATTTTATAGAGTTAGACCAGTTGTGTAAAAATTAACAATTGCCATGGAAACACAAAAATGAAAAACTATGAGCAGGTACTAGCCCTATTAGACAATAAAACATACTATAAAGCCTCCATAATTGAATAGATGTGGTACTAGCACTTCAATAGAAACCAGTGAAAAAAAATAGAAAGTTCAAAAATAAATCCAAGAGAATATGGATCTTTAAGTATACAAGATGATACCTTGAATAACTAAAGCAAAGATAGACATTTTTGATAGATGATGCTGGCACAAATGTTAACCATTGGGAAAAAGATAAATTAGATCTGTAGCTCACATCATACGTAAGAACAAGTTCTGAGTGGATCAAAGATCTACATGCAAAGTGAAATCATACAGGCACTAGAAGGAAATATGGGTGAATTCCTCTTTAAGCTGAATGTAGTAAGAGGTCTTCCAAGTAGAACTCCAAATCCAGATACAGTAAAACAAGTGTTATATTTCATTACATAACAATAATTAAAAAATAATATTACTGTCAATAAATACCATAAACAAAATAAAAAGATAATTAACAAACAAGGAGAAATGTCCAAAATATGTACTCATATAACAGATAAATGGTTATATCTAATATATAAATAATTCTTAAAATTTGAAGAACAAAACAAATCCAAGAGAGAAAAACAGTAAAAAATATGAATGGACAACTCACAAAAAAAGATATTAAAATGGCTTTTAACCTAAAAAAATCATCTTCATGTCTAATAAATGATATGGAAGTTAAAACTACAGTAAGAATCCATTTTTCACCTGTCAGATTGGCAAAAATTTTAAAGTGTAACACTGTATAGGTGAGGCTGTGGAGAAAGAAGTACTCTCCTTATAACGCTGGTGGGAATGCAGATTGGTACAACTCTTCTGAAGGGAATTTGGCAATAACAAGGAAATTATATGTGCTTACCTTTTGACTCAGCAATACACTTATCAGGATTTATCCCGAACATGTATCTCCAACAATATGAAAATATATAAGCATGAGGCTATTTATTGCAGCATTATAATTACAAAAATATAGGAAACTGTATGTACTATATTATACTGTTTTGTGACTTTTATGGAGTCTGAAATCATGTTCAAATTTAAAGTAAAGGAAAAGAATGATTTTCTTTTTCTCTAAGGAGACTTTCATGCGTTTATCAGAAGAATTTTTCAGGACTCACATTATCATAGTATCTATCTCACACTGTATTTTAAAAATAATTAGAAAATCAAAGTTTTGAATGTATAAGTGAATAGAATATTCAACAAATCACTGATCACAGTGTTCCAGTCCTCTCCAGACTGACAATAAATTCCAGAAGTCAGTCTGTCAACACCACTAATCTTGAGAATTCCTACCCAGGAGGTCTCAAATGACATTAGGGTAAAAGTAATGGACATGGTTCTGCTTATTCTTCTATGTCTCCCTAAATTTAGTTATTGAGTACCTTTTGGTCCTGTATAGCAGATTTAGGCATACTCCAGTGTGGTAAAAGCATGGGTGCAGACAATGGGCACTTATCCTTCTGTATGGAAAGGGGGACGAGGCCCAAACCTTTATTCCCTAAGTTTTTTATTGATTAATGTCATCAGCATGGGCCTGACAGAGTCAGAACTTGCTTCATTTAAAATTCAAACAGTAACATAAAGATCAGTGGTTCTTAATCCCTTTTAAAATGCAAGGCTACCTATGGATCTCTCATACTTTTACTGCATAAATTGGCAGGCTCAATTTTATAAAATTTAAAAATATATTCCAAATGGATCTTTGCCACTTCTCTGTAAGGAATATGTATGCTTTTCTTTTTAAAGAAATGTCAGTATATCAAGGAGGCTATAGAAACAATATGTAGAGGAATGGATGAGAAAATTGGACATTTTTAACTGTTAAGGCCTCTTCCTACTTAAAGATGGCATGATTATATGATTTAATTTCCCTGAAAAGTTTCTGATCCCTCTGTAAGAGGAAATAATTGTATGTGCCACTTTTGTGTCTCTTCCAGTCTTCTATTTAAGCCACTGTAGTGAAGTTAAAGATGTACACTTTTGCCTCCAACAAGGGTTAATGAAGTTTTTCTAATATTAAATGATAGAGCTCTTCAGGTTTCTTAAGAATTATCTAACCTGAGTCATGATCTATTATGTTAATGAATTTTGAAGGCACATGGTACACTGCTTTAGATCTGCTTTGTAATCTACTGTTTAATATTTTATTTAGGTAATTGTTTTGTGTCCTTTCCACAGCCAGCAATAAATAAAAATTAGCATTTAAAATTGCTAAAATATCAAACAGTAAGTATTTTACACTTTGAGACCTATATGGTTTCTGTTGCAACTACTCAATTCTATAGCATTAGTGCTAAAGTAGCCATAGACAACCTGAAAGTGAATGGATGTGGCTCTGTTCCAATAAATTTTATTTATTTATTTATTTATTTATTTATTTATTTATTTATTTATTTTAAATTCATTTTTATTGTTAGACTTATTTAGAAAAAGAAATGATGGGTTGAATTTGGCTTGAGGGACTACAATATGCTGACCCATGGTCTAAGACACTTAGGATAGGAGCCATGTCCTAAGTCTTAATGTCCTTAGTTCTGACACGGTACCTGGAATCCTCAAAGATACTCAATAAGCACTTGTTGAATGAGTGTGTAGTGAAACGCAGGGTCAGATTGTGTGGTTATGCCTGCAAATTTCAACTTATCTCATTTCTCATGGAGTGGAAGTATAGAAATCATTTTAATAATAATTGTGATCCAATCATTAATATCTGAGTAACCTCTACAGCATTCCCACCAAGTTACTGCCTATTTCTGCTTGAATATGAAAATTCCCCAACTCTTAAGGTATCTCAATCATTTTAGGAAGTCAATGTCCATTTGAAAGAATTTCTTATAATGAGTAGAAATCTATCTCCTTTAATTGGTCCTGAAACCTTCTAATCATACTCCTAAAATCATAAACTATGGGCCAGAAAGGACCTTAGATCTCACCTACCTCAAGCTCCTCATTTTAGTGATAAGAAATGAAGGGTCAGGGAGATCTAGAGAGTTGCTCACAGTAGTCCAGACTGTCAGCCACAGAACCCAAAGTAGACAATTAGGTGTGTGCTGGCAACCATGGCTGGATTCCATACAGATTTTGTAAAAACAAGTCATCTTTGGTTTACTTTTAGAGTGCTGTTTCCTTTCCTTTCCTCTCTCCTTTCATCAAAAATATTTTTCTTAAAATGAATCTTAAAATAGGTGTACACCTGTTTACATCCAACCAGAAATGTGAATTGGGGTGTAGTATAAGGAAACTAGGAGTCAAGGAACTAGACTACTGTATTTGCCACTCACTTAGCTGAGGTAATGCAGACAAGTTTTTCAGTCTCTTAGGGTTAAATGGAGTTACCTCTGGTCCCTTTAGTTCTAGGACTCAACCAAATAAAAAAATGCATAATGTTCCAAAGCACAGCATGTGCACATTTTAACCCCCCCCCCAAGCCTAATTTCTTTAAAAAAAGACTATAGTTTCTATAGTGGTTAAGACTATGGACTCCTAAGACTTGGGTTCAAATCCCAAACCTACCACTTACTTGTTATGTGACCTGAGTGCAGGGAATTTACTCCTTTTGAGGTTCAGTTGCCTTGCACATAAATTGTAGATAAAAGTATAGTACCTATCTCACAAGGTTACTGTGCAGACCAATGAATGAATTATATAAACAAGATATATAAGTGATATATTGTAGTGTTTAATAAGTGGAATTCATCATTTACCTAAGAATTCTGAGTTAAAAAGCAAGCTGGAAACCTAAATTATAAGTCTGGGTATGGATGTGGATAATTAATGCCTCAAGCCACTATCAAATGGAAAGTCTTCCTAGAAATGGAACTTTCCAATGACAGCCCCTTCATCTTTTGCCTTATGTCATCAAGGCTTCAGACCACTCTGCAAGATCTCCAGCCTCACATCCAACAAGTTCTTTCATCATACAAGTATATTGCTTTGTGAAAATTTATTGGGCTGTAAGCTTTTGTATGCTTATTTTCAATATGTATGTTATATTTCAATGAAAAATTTATTAAAGAAAACAGTTGAACTTAAAGATTTGTTCATTTGCTTTTTGGCATTTATTTAAATATAGACTGTAAATGGTTTTGAATAATAAACATTTTTCAAAGTGAAAAAAAAAGTGTAGCTCAAATATATATGCCATCTCTAACTTCCGCTTTCAGAATTCTAGTTTTAAAATGCAACATTAGAAGTGATAGCCAAGTGGTATTTTAGTGTTAGTACTCAATTATGATGAAATTAATGATGGCCAACCATTTCTTTTCTCAAACAAAACTTTTAATGATGGAGACTAATTCTAAGCAGTATTTAAAACTAGTGTACATACTGCTTTTTTCTTCCTTCTCTGGAAGAAAAATAACTGCTTTTTATTTTAGGAAAATCTATGTTATGTTAATAAAATTCATTACAAAAACTGCACATTGTGTTCAGACTTCAAGCAATAACCTGAAGGTGGGATATTGTAATTTGCACTACAGAATCAGAAAATAACACTGAAAAGTTAGGTTAAGTATCTTATCCAAAGTAGCTAATTAAGCCAAAAATCAAACCAGGACTTGAATTCATAGCTCCTGACACTTCTGTGTGTTGGAGGCATTCGCCATCTTAAGATTTAATCAATTTGTGTTCTTAGACACAAGTGAAATCAAATAGAAATTAACGTACAAATGGTAGGTGGTACATAGTACTAAAAAAAGAATGAAGGTGGGAAAAGAAAATTGTTTTATTCAAGCCAACAGTTATAATGTGGCAATAAGATACCATAAAGAATTCTAAAGAGGAAGGAAAAAAGATTTTTTGTCCTCACAAATTTTATTAATGACAGACAAAAACATCAATTTTCATTGAACTCATCAATCCAATTTTATTCCATTAATCTATCATTCAATTCCACAAACCTTTACTGAGAACTTGCCATGTGCCTGGTGCTGTGCTAGGCACTGAAGATGGATAAGACAGAACCCTCCTTCACTAGGATGGAGGTATGTAAACTTTTCCTATTAAAATCCAGATAATAAATAACTTAGTCTTTGTAGGTCATTAAATCTGTGTTACAAATATTCATCTCTGCCACTGAGCAATAGATAATATGTAGATAAATGAGCATAGATGTGTTCCAGTAAGACTTTATTTATAATAGTAAAACATACAATTTGGCCCAGAATCTGTAGTCTGTTGAACTCTGCTCTGAACTTCCAGACTAGTTCATGAGCCAGATCAACTCACGTCTGACTATAGTAAAATAAGGAAAGTGTATCACTTGAGATATAAATGGGATATTAACTGAGATATTAATTTTACCTGACAGCAGTGGAAGTCTTCTTATAAGAAATGGCATTTAATAAGGGCCTTGAATAAAGAATAAGATTTGGGAGAACTTAGTGCAAGTGAATTTGTGCAGAGTTGTTTGTGCAGGATGCTCTTTCAGAATGGGGAATAGCCCAGTGTGTTTGAAGAAGAGGAAGACAGGCAGAAGAGGAGACTTAGGAGGTTGTTAGGAAGTAGGTCAGGGAGGACTTAGCAGACCATATTAAGAAAATCAGGCTTTATCTTGCAGTCAGCAGTGGGCAATAAAGAATCCTTAAACAATGAAATGATTTGATCAGATATGGGTTTTACCAAAATCCTTCAGAAAGCAGTGGGGATGATGGGCTTGGGTGAGGGCTGAGAAGATTAAATACAAAGAAGGTGAATAGGGGAATGTTGTACCAGTCCAAACGACCAATGAGAATGTTCTCATCTAAGACTATTATGAAGTGAGAAGATGCATTTTATAAATAATTTAGATCTTCATGGTCCAATATGGTATCCAATAGTAGTTGAAATGTGGTAAAGCAACTAAGGAACTGAATATATAATTTATTTAAAATTTTAATTAATTTAAATTTAGATATAAAATGTAGCTACTGAAAAATTTTCCAGAATGCTTGGAACAACCTGGATAATATACATCTATATTTTCCATAGTAAATTTGACAAAATCAAAATATAGACTAAATATTTCCAATCAATATTGATTATGTGCATTGAGATGTGCTGTAAAGATACAATACACAGATTTTAAAGATTTAGTATTTAAAAAGTACACTATTTCACTAAAATTTTTTGTGTTGATTAAATGTTGAAATGACAATATTTGGGAGATACTGGATTAAATGTATTAAAATTAAGTTCACCTGTTTATTTTTACCTTTTTATGTGGCTGCTAAAAACATAAAATTATACATGTGACTCACATTATGCTACTATTGGACAATGCTGTTTTAAAGGGGGGGAATTTCTATGATTTGGTGACTCCATGGAACAGTGGGTGCATTGATGGTCATCAGACTGAATTGTATGAGAAAAAATCTAAAAAAAAAGGTGATTTGAAGACTTTCAAAAAGAAAAAAAATCAAATTATCTTCCCATATTCTATGTGCCTAGCCCAGTTTCTTCAATCTGGGAAGGGATACTAAGGCTTATACATTTGGCACCCCTGTACTCAGTACCCAGTACAGTTCATCATATATAAAAGAAACACAGTATCTGTTAGCTATTAGTGATGATGAAGATGACATGATCATGAATACGCACTGAACTTCCAGAACAGATCAAGTAAGGTATATGATAGCTCCTCTGTCCAGGATTTCTGTGCTTGGTTAGAACCACTCTAAAGCAAAGAGAAAGCCACCTTTATCTCCTCCTGCAGAAATAAGGACAGGTATAAACACCATATTTTTCATATTAAAGAAGTCAAAACAATTTCTTACCTTCACTTTGTTACACATAATAATGCTAAAATTTGTCAACAACTTTACTGGACAAGAGATAAAGATAGAGGGATGGGTAATTTACAGGACACCTCAGGGGCAGTCAACACCCTAATGGAAACAAGTTACCCAAAACTACGTGTGTTCACTGAAAGAGAAGGGTCATCTCATACAGGGAAATTTCTGGAAGGAATCAGATGGCACATTAAACAGAGTAACTGAGGAGTACTTAATGAAAGGACATTTACCAAAACATGGGCACCACTCAGGGAACCCGTATGGAATGTTGAAATTTCCAGGGATGAGGAAGAGTAGAAAGTTGTTATTCCACTTAAACCTAAAAGGGCAAGAAGTTACAGTTATTATTGAAGAGTGAGAATGATAGCCTTGGAAGAAGGGTCACCTGAAAGAAGCTGTGGTCAAAGATAGAGGAATCTCAACCTATCTCTCCTTCTTTCCTCCTATCTCTTGCCATTGCTCCCCATTGGTCTGCTCTAACATGAATCAACTTGAAGTCAGAGGTCAAGGGACTCTAGGTGATTCATTCAGCCCACAACCTATGGTTAGTGTAGGTCCCCTCAAAAGGGATAGAATGGATCTAGAGGAACAATGGGGAATATCTGCCTTCAAAATTGATTCTTCAGCCTAGGTATGTAATCTGTAAATCTAGAGTAGAAACTAAAATTTAGGCATAACCTATGTACAGGTGATGATGACATCAATTAATAGAAATAAAAATAAAAGACACAATGCCTTACACTAGGTTAACACTACAGAAATATCTGAAAATTTAAGTTGAATTAACCCACATCATTCTTTTGAGAAAAATCTGCCTTGCCCATAATTTTCTTCTATTTTCCTCCCATATTCTGACATCGAGGCTTCAAAATGGACACAATGTTTTAGATCAGTGATTCTCAACTGGGAGTATTTTTGCTACCATCCCTCCCTCCAAGACACATTTTTCATTCTAGAGACATTTTTGGTTATCATAATTTGAAGGCAGGGCTGATGTGCTACTCGTATGTCAAGGGTAAAATACCAGGGATGCTACTAAACATCCTAAAATGCAAAAGGCAATCCCCCACAATAAAGTTATTTGGCCCAAAATGTCAGTAATGTCGAAAAACCTTGTTATAAAAACAAGTATTATAGTTGATTTAAGAAAGTGAGAATGGGAAAAAAGAGGATAAAAAAATGCAGAGATTTGGTAAGCCAACCCAAAGGACATTTTAAAAATTGGTATTTTAGCCTAATAGAAAATATATTTTCTCTGAGATATTTCTTTCTGCAACATGAAATCAAAATACGCCCTGAAATTAAAGGGACTTCCTTAAAATATTCAGATAACTATTTTGAAGCCAGGCTTTCATCAGATTGCTCACAGATTGAGTTTTTGTTTGTTTGTTTGTTTGTTTGTTTTTAGTTATACATGAGAATTTTCAGATAACTGATAACAATGTACAATACGTTTCACCCTATGTGTTTCTGATTCAATCTGGGCATTTAAATTCTTAAAGAGAAGGCATGACCAACTAGAGGTAATGGTCACATATGAACACTCATTGAGACCCTTGAGAATATTAATAAATGTTTTCATATGTCCGAAGGCAATTGTGCTTGTTCTGCAGGGTCCCACAGCAGGCGACGAGGGTGGAAAGACAAAGTAAAACTAATTTATTACAATAAAAGTCAGCTTACCTTGTATTTTCTCCCTTAGACATTCACAATGATCCAAGTAGGTAGGGACTAATATCACGATCAGGTTACATATATGAAAACTAAGGCTCAGAGAGGTTAAATACCATACCCAAAGTCAACTATCTGGTCAGTGGCTAAGCTGGAAATCTTAATAATTATGTTCAAGATAGGGGTATGAACAGTACTGAAATGATTCAAGCAACAACACAAGAATAAATTTGCATAAACTGACCTGTTGGGCCACTTCTGAACCTGAGGTTGCCAACAAGTGAAGAACTAAGTAAAAAATTCTCTTTTGGAAGAAAGGGCCTTGACCTCTTTGCTGGAAAAGGAAAGTAAGGTCTTTGGGATATCTGCAGCCAATGACTAAGATGTAAACAAACTATTAGCTGTCACGGGTTGCCAATCTCATAAGTAAGCAACAATCCCTTGACTACGGGAGCTCTGCATGCTTCATCCTTCCTGTCTCCTGCCTTCCAACATCACACCCCTGACCCTTTTAATGGGACTGAGGATGAGCCAATCAGATTTTCTTCTTGTCTGCCACTCCTTGATACATGCTGAAGCTGTGATTTACATCTTGGATGAAAGAGTAAGTTGATGATAATTACGGCCTCCAAATTTGCTAAGCGGCCCCATATACATTGAACAGTGAAGATGGCATAGGTGTCTTTCAAATTGATGAGAAATCACAAAAATCATTCACAGTTTTACACAGAGGTGAGAGAAGAGTGGCTGAGAAGGGATTCTGCTTATTGGAGTAAATTATTTTTAAGAGGCTATCTCCCACTTATCATCAAGAAGCCAAAAGTTTCGATTTCTTAACATCAATTGGAACAGGCTGGAGGGAACCAAATATTGTATTAATTCCTATCTATAGTCTGTTCAAGAAAGGAATGTTGCTGTTTAAAAGTTTAAAAATTTAAAAGAAGACTCTCCAAAAATGTGATATAAAGTTTGGTTAAACCGGCCAAGCAGTTCCTAAACAAGTGTGTAATGTCATGAGGCCATAGCAGTTGTCTATTACCATAATCATTAGACTTTTATTGAGATCCAAGTAAAATAAAACTAATTCATAACAACAAAAGTTATTTACTAGAGATACTAAGCTTAACTCACCCTAGTCCTCCAGGAGTTTCGAGTGTAGCAAATGGTAAAGCAAGTCAACGATGAACATAAATGTAGGATAATACATATAAAGGTAATGGGATCACCAACTCTACCCAGGGTAATGTGAGGATGAGAAAAACATCACTGATCAAGGATCATCATTCTAGGTCTTGTAAGGAAGGGAGAAAGACAGGGAAAGTAGAAGGAATAGCATAAACAGAATCACAAGGCATGAAAGTCCACAGCATAATTGGGGAATGGCAAGTTTTTTGGCATGCCTGAAATGGGATGTGTTTGAGAGGAAATGAAACTGGGAGAGAGTATGAATACAGTTACAATGTATTAAATACTGTGACAAAGGATTGGACATAGGATTATGGGACCCAAACTTGTACTTGGAGAGGTAAAGGACAACTTGAATATATTTTAGTTCAATTCCCCCATATAATTATTCCCATACTACTGTAAGTACTATAAATAACACCATGACCACAACTGTCATCATTTTTGAATGCTTACTAGGTTCCAGTTTCTATGTTTGTTGATGCATGTTGTTCAGTGATATGCATTGTTTCATGTGATCCTCAAAAGAACCATATTGTGTCCATATCATTACAGTCCTTTAAGAGATCAGAACATTTCACCAAATGGATTATTTTTATACAGGGGATAGTTGAAGCATGGGAGTGAATCTGTAACTCATTTTCCTGTGTTCTGTACTCCTGCCAACCGAATTACTTTACCTGAACATATTTATATTTATATAAATGATAACAGAGCTAGTTGGAAGGAAAAAGCTGGAAATGTAAGGGAGAGAAAACTGTTTGAGGCCAAGGTCATCAAAGAGCAGGAAGAAGGTGATCCACAGCACAAGTAGAAAGGAAAATTCACTTTGAGCAGGGAGGGAAACAATTCCTGGGAGATGGGGAATGGAACAAAGGATAACTGCAAATGCTGGTAAGTTGAAAGGTATAAAAGAAGGAAGGTATAAAAGAAGAAAAGAGAGAAAGTTTACCTGGACTTTTTACTGTAACACTGGGAGTTCACTTGCTGAATAGGTATGATGGTTAATTTTATGTGTTAATTTGACTGGGCTAAGGGATTCCCAGATTGATGATAAAACATTATTCCTGAGTGTGTCTGTGAGGGTGCTTTCAGAGAGAGTAGTATCAGACTTAATAGAACAAATAAGAATATCACCCTCACCAATGTTGGCTGGCACTATTCAATCCATTGAGAGTCTAAATAGAGTGAAAAAGCAGAGGAAGGATAGGTTTGCTCCATCTTCTCCTGCCCTCATATATTGGTACTTCTTGTTCTAGGCTTCACTCATTCTTAAGCATTTTGACTTTGACTGAATTATACCATCAACTTCTGTTTCTCCAGTTTTCAGGTAGCAGATTGTGGGGATTCTTATCCTCCATAATCAGGTAACCTATTTTCTATAACCAATCTCTTTCCATAGATATAGAGATAGATATAAACATACGTATAGCTTATTGTTTCTATTTCTCTAGAGATCTCTGAGTAATACAGTAGGCTTCAGATGGAGTGAGGCTTGAGCCAAGTGGCAGAAGTTTGGGACATCTGCTTGAGAGATGAAAGAAGGAGACAATAGGATACACGACTGACCTAATGCGATGACTTAGTGGCAAGGCTGTCTAACCTGGATGCACTTTGCCTACTCGCTTTCCCATGCAAAGAAGCAACAAGTGAAATTCTTTTTTATTATGTCTCAGAGTATACATAATCTAAAAAATGAGAACAAAACGAACTACATTTTTTGTGAAAACTGACCTTATGAAGGTCAAAGTTAAGGAATAATTCAAGATGCATAATAATAACAACTTCTTATTCTTAATGATACTAAGTACAATAAACTCTCAGTTAACCAGCACCCAAGGGGATTGGTAGATGCTGGATAAATGTAAGTAGACCTTCCATTAACCGGAACTCAAGCAACCAGCAAAATCTCAAGCAACCAGCAGTTGCTTGAGTTCTAGTTAACAGAGAGTCCACTGTGTATCTTAACAGTGAAGTTGTGTCAAGGAACATCACCATAAATACAGGCCAAGTTTCTTGGAATTCTTCCAATACTCTTTCTAAGCATATTCAAAGTGCCCATAATGTATAATAACATTTTGATGTGGGCAAACAAGAACTCCTCACTATAGAAACTTAGTTCCCTCTTCCCTAGTTCCTTAGCTCCCCAGCTTGACCTTTTTCATAGTTCCTAGTCTTAATCACCCTTTCTGCTTTTCCTGGTCTCTAGCCTTAAACAATAGATTGTCCTGCCTGAATCATGGAATGTCTCCTTTCTACCTCTTGCTTAAGAAAATTACTCTGAAACTTGTAATTGATGTCCCCCAGACTGCTGATTGTAATCATGGTGGCCCAGCATTCTTTCCAGGCCATTCTGAACCCAGCTCCCAGGTAGATGATACCACTTGAATGACTGGTTAAGCAAGAGACTGCAGGCTTCATGGGGTTAAACGGACTTTCCATCAAGTAGCTAACCTACATTAGTGACTTGGAGTCCTGCTTCTTGGGCAATGTTTTAAAATCTATTAACTGAGTCTATTTCTCCTAATCTAGGGGCCAGCAGGATACAAACGATACCCCACCAAGGCTCTCAACACTTCCTGACTGAAGAAGTCAACAAGGTCTCCCAGGTGGATCTCGAGACACCCCTTCCTCCCTTTTAGATTAGATAGGGCAAGAGTTCCGTGAATCCCCAATAAGTAAAGACAACAACTGCAATCAGCAGGAAGCAGATACAGAAGAGACCTCTTGCCTCTTAACTTCCCATAGAGATTTTGGGGGATCGTATTTCTTAAGAAGTAAGGTAGGCAGATAGAATATGGGGGATCTTGGGATGTCTCACATGGGACTTGCCTTGCTGGAGTGGTCACCACCTGAATACCACCCTTTCACTAGTAATCCTTCCCTCAAGTTAGGCAACCATGGAAGGAAATTACAGACAGAAGTTAACCAATAAAAGGAAGTTATGGGGTATAAAAAAAAACCCACCGGTTTAAACCAGTTACTAATGCTTGCACAATAAAGGTTCATTTCACCTAAACCTCATTATACCATCATTATAATATCATACATATGCCCACAAGTTCATTAATATCATTATAACAGAATGAATCCTCAGGAGGAACATGTACAGTTAAGGAAAGATGACAGAATTCCTCCTGTCAATCAAAAATGCCATTCAAAAAAGCCCCCATGCCCAGAAAGGTATACCCCCTTAAGGAAAAAGAGAATATAAACTACCAAGGCCTTGTTAGTCAGGGCCTATGAACCATTTCCTTGCTCAGGCCCACTCCTATTTATCTGGAGTGTACTTCTGCTTCTAATAAACTACTCTTTCACCACTTTATTTTTGTGTCTCACTCAATTCTTTGTTTGGGACACCAAGAATCTGAACATAGTGACAAGAAGGGCCCGTTCTCCAGTAACAATTTGGCCTTTGAAGAGAAAGAATCAGGAGTGCTTAGGATTTTTTATTTTAAAGAGCCTCTAACTCACATCTGTTCCTTTACTTATCCTATAGCTCAACAACCTCTAAGGAAAAGGAATTCTGTCTTTCTGCTTTGAAAAGCAGACTACTACTGCATTTTCCTGCAAGAGAATTATATACCCTACTCAATTTGTGCTTGGGAATAAAATATTAGTGCTCACACACATATTCTCCTTTGGGCATTTCCTTTACCACATGGGTAACTCTAAAACCATTTCTTATACAGATAGGAGAATTAGCCCCAGCAGTTGAGTGAAGCATTCCTTTAAAGAGGATGAAAAAGACCCTGGGAATGGCTGGATTGCCATTTCATTCATCTTCCCTTCTCTTAGCCATCACTGCAGCATCTCAGTTGTGAATGATAAGTGTGGTGGTTAAAATGACTGTATTGATGGTTTTGTGAGTTGCTCATTGGGACAATTATACATAGAAGTTAAAGACCATCGTCTTTGGAGTCAGGCAGATCTGGGTTCAAATCCCAACTCCACAATTTACTAGCTCATTGACTTTGGACAAGAGAATTCAAATTCATGCTCCAAGTCTCCATTTTATCATCTCAAAATTTGGGTCAAATAATGAGATCAAACTCACAATACTGTTGGGAGTATTACAAAAGATTATGCATGTAAAGCATTAGCATGGTCCCTGGCACATAGTGGTGCTCCATAATCTGCAGTTAAATAAAAATAACTCAGTGCTTCCTCTTGCCTTTGCTTCGAAGGAAAAAGTAACTTGTCCTGTACATTTTTGGGCCCACATGATAAACATGAAAACGTTTTCTAAATGGACTACTATGGTTAAGAATTTGACCTCTGGACTCTGAATGTCCAAGTTTGAGTCCCTGTTCTACTTACAAGCTGTATGACTTCAGGCATATTACCTTTCTAGGCCCCAGTTTTCTCATCTGCAAAACAGGAACTACATAAAAATCATTTATGTAAAATACAGTGACTGGCTAATAGCATACACTGAAAACACAGGCAGTTGATATTACTATTGAGTAGGCTCACTCTTAGCTGGAGATAAGTTGAAGATAAGATGACATTTTCCAGAGGCAGTCTGAAAAAAATTGAATTCTAGGTTTCCCAAGAATAGTGTCCAAAGTTCTGTTCTATACTTGGTTCCATGGTGGCAGCCACACTCAAATCAGGATGGTTAATTATTTGCCTTCTTACACAGGGCTTTCTAATCCTGTGGTAATGAAGAAATAGTTCAGCTCCACTGGGAAAACCTGTGAGGGCTTCTAAAATGTGTGACCCTCATCCCCCAAAATGGTGTCTCTCGTAGTGTGGGTCAGAGCGTTTACAGAAATAGCAAATAACGAAAAGCTTTTCCTGATTAAAAAGCAACCCATCCTCTCAGTCCCCATCAGCTTAGCTTTCTGATTTACATAGATCCTTTCTAGAAGATCATTACATCTGTCCTTTCTTAAATATTTGATATGTCATTTCCCACAGGACCTTAGTAATACTCTTCAGAGTTTCAATATGATTCATTCTATGCATTAGGTGCACTCAGGAATGAGTTCCTTATTTCTGAAAATGATTTATCTTTTCTTATTTTTTTGGTTAAATGAATACCATTAGACAACGTATGTCTACAATATACTAACAACACCCAGGTGGTTCAAAAGTTGGCACACCTCTTAAATGCCTAAATGATTTTTCTATAAGTCATTATAGTATGCAAACAAAATCTATCCAAAACAAAACAAAAAATTGTGTCTTTCACATAACAAAAATATAAAAACACAGGTCTAAAGTACAAATTTCTCAAGTGGTATAAGGAAAGACCTGATCGGTAATATTTCACAAATATGCTAGTCATGAACACACCTCTTCATGAGGTGCAGACTGCAGAAATAAACAGAAAAATTTGATCCAAAGAATGAAGCCCAAGGCTGCTATCCCTTACTTTAGCTAATAAAATGCTTTGATCTTGGAAAGAGGCATATAAATCAATGCTTATTTAAATATTCTACTTTGGAAAGACCTTACAAAACAATCTTATAGTAAATCCATTAGTAAAATGAATAATTACTCCTATTCACCACTTTTATAAGTGAAAATGCTCTAATAATAATACTTAAAGTGGGATTTGCTTATGATCCAAGAGACATTAGTTCAATAGCTATATATCATAAGCAACTTTTATTCGAAGATGGGCATTATGGCACTCACCTGATACAGTGACATATTAATACATAGTAAACTAAAAGATGAGCCATAAAGCTTGTGACACACAGAATTATAGCATGGGGGTGTATATATGACACATAGACTCCTCTTATAAGAGATTGTACTCCCTGTTTCAATGGCTGTACTTTAGAATTCAGCTGATATGAAAGAAAAAGTCTACCAGCTACTGAAGCATGTTGTGATGCTGGAAAAACTAGGATATAAGCTAGAAAGTGGCACTGAATACACCAACCACTTGGAAACTTCTAATTAGCAAATTCACATGTTCTATGATCCTGGTGACCTGATCTCAGTGACTGCAACTTCACAGCTCCTGTCTATTAAAGGACTCTCCTAAAGTGAAAGAGCGAAGAAATGATAAGGGCCTTTGAAATTAAAATGAAGACAGCAAGAAGAGCTTTCATTGGAGGGAGGTGCTTCATAACTGCAAAAACAATTTCATGTCCATAAAATAAGAATGAGATGGGACTCTTCACAGTCTTAATATTCTAATGTGCAATGCAAATTTCCAAGGCAGGAAGATGGCAAGCAGCCGTTTTTCAATTTTTACTTTCAGGACCTTTCTTCTGGGAGTATTTCATTTGGGTAACATATTTGGAAATGCTGCTCTATCTAATGACAATTATAATAACAATAAGAATAACTAGCATTTGTTAAGCTCCAGGAACAGAGCTTAATGGAAAGGTCAGGAACCATTCCAGAAGCACAGTGCAAGATGGGCCCCATTAAGTAGTTTGGGAGGATGGCTGAAAACTGTATATGACAATGGCTGGATTGGCTTAAGGATGTCCCGAGTTAAAAGATTCACTCAGAGCTCAATTTTCATCACCAACAATGAGGATAAGAAAAAAATAGTTCAGCTTTATTGATCATTTGCTACGGTTCAGGAACTATGGTTAATCAATCCTCAAGACAGCCATGTAATTTCAATCCTATTACTGTTTCTCTTTTACCATCATTTGCCCAATCAATCAGCATGTGTCAGAGGTGAGGTTAAAACACAGGTTTGCTCCATAACGAGTTCTGGGTGTTTTCTAGAGCTGTCTCACATGAATACATTGCTGAAGACAAATTCTGAAGGACCTTCAGGATATCATGTATAGCTGTTTATGCTGTAGTTAACTGCACCCAGCAGAAGGTACTAGGAGAATATAATACAGATCATGCCAAAAATATGTATACACATTTTAAGAAAGGAAAAACTGTATTAAAATTGCATTACTCAATATATACCAATAACAAAAGTTGTATACAAGTCATGTTTGACTTCTGCAATTACAAGAGGTGCTCAAAGTGGTTACCATCAGTATTCAGACACTTCTGATTACAGTGCGTGAGAAATCTTGATCAAAGTGTCCACTTGTATGGTACAGCACATCCTTTAAGGTCCCCCATAGGTAGAAGCTGAGTGATGTTAAGTCAGGAGAATTTGAGGGAAACTCAAACAACATGCTTAAATTTCAAATACCACTTCATGATGATCTTGCATTCCTCGAATGACAACCATGCTTCTGGCATTTTCTTTGACTGTCCTCCCTATCATTTGATTAATGCAATCTTTTGATTGAATATCATACTACGCATTGCTACTGTAATTCAACTTTGAAAAGTAATACAGAGATAACATCTCTTAAAATGTGTACGTGTTTTTCTTTTTGGTACCCCTGGTATATATGAATGAATTCTCACAGGTCATAACTTAAAATACAGAAAAATACACTCAGCAACCAAAATATTTTTAACCCCAAGTAACCTGTAATAATATTCTATGTGAAGGCCAATTTCCTTGATAAAGTAAGGAATCTATTGTTCATTCTGTGTTTTAAAATTTCCATTAAGCAGGGGGTGGGGAGGTTCCCTGGTGGTGTAGTGGCTAGGCCTCAGTGCTCTCAACACTATGGCCTGGGTTTGATTCCCAGCCAAGGAACCACCCCACAAAAAAATGTCATTAAGGTAAAACAGCACTCAAAAGACAGACCTAATTTGTGCAAAGAAAGCCTTTTACTAGTAAGACAAACACGTCCCTCACAGCAATGTGTATATAACACATTCTATTTTACAATTCTGAAAAGTGTTCCTTTGTACATTAAGTCAATGCATTGGAGGGTTCTATTTACTTGATATGCCATCCTGCTTCATTTCTAAAGCAGCAGCATTGAAGTCTTCAATGGAGAAGCTTGTACGAATGGAGAAATTTTCTGCCAGAAAGGAGATATGGGTCCTGTCTTCCATGGGAAGACAAAACCCTTTAATCTTAGGCAAACAATGCAAAAAACTAAAATGATGAGTTTCAGCAAAATGTGGAGGAATCGACAAGGATGACTGATTGCAAGAGAGGGTCTCAGGGTTGGGAGTGTTGGGAATAGATCAGGGAAGGCAAAGGCTGAGGTTGCTTTTAAGCAAAGCTTTTAAGAGCTTTGAACTTGATCAACTTTGAACTCATAGGGATGAGCTGTGATGTCCACAGTAAAAGTGGAAGATCTCAAATTTTAAAATAATGGCCAAGAAAAAGATAACAAATCCAGTCTTCTACTTACAAACAAAAAGGTTTGAATGCACATTTATGAATCTACTACCTTTACAGCTAACAAGACATTTTCCAAAGCAGTGTCTTCTGTATCTCTTATACCTATTACTCTAGAATAAATTCTTTTATAAATAAAAAAAATATTAATTTAAATTTAGTCACATTTTAAACAGCAGTTCAAGTTACCAATACAGGCGATACCTCAGGTGGAGGAGTCAATATATAGATTGGTTTAAATCACTTCTAGTTCAAAATTCAAATCAAATTGTGTTTTTAAACACTTACTGGATTTCTTAGTTCTGCCTCATCTAAACTCTCTGAGGCTCAGTTATCTGAGGTATGAAATTGGGATGAAATAGCTACATTACAGGATTTATACAGAGATTAGAGAAATATAACATGGTACCTCACCTTAGCTAATTTGATCATATTAACTATTTTTAAAATGAAGACAGTCAAGTACTTAGAAAATGTTAGTTTTCTTCTAGAAGACAGCAAAAACTTGAAACACATGTAGTCAGACTTCAACACTACCTATTATTCCAATTTCCATTAGGTCTATCCATAAGGTTGTTAGAAAACCTAGCAACAAATTGAGTCTTATTTTGAAACATTCTGAGATATATACAACAATGAGAGAATTCAGTGCCCATTAAATCCACTTTTTTTCATTGTACAGATAAATATATGGAGACTCAAGCAGGGAACAGACCTTGTCCAAAGTTGTGTAACTCACTGGAAGCAAAGCTAAAGAAATAAGAATCAGATAAACTGCAATTGCTTTTGAAAAAATAAATGAAAATATATTAAATCAGCTAAGAGGTAAATTTTATTCTGATGTTTGACAATCCTTATTAATTTCTCTGAAACTTGATGAGTTTAACTTCTATACATCACCTAAAATATTACACACGGAATCACACAATTCTTTTTTTCCTGATCTTATATACTTGTTGGTGTAGAGGAAACAAAAAAATACAGTAAAGCGATGTACATTTTTAGCATTGTTTTCAGGACTGTGAGGGAAGCAAATAGCCAAGTGCAACCCATGTTAGTTGACTCTCAATGGTTAGATTTAATGTTCTATGATTTTGAATTTTGAACTATTAATAGATAGGAAAATATGCTTGCAAAAGCAAATACTATTGAGTAATACTTCCATTTCTGTTCATCATTGGCTCTGTTGAAGAAATGGGGTGGACTGAGCAGAAGCTTTCTAAAGGAACTGCAGTGAATATACTTGCCTGCAGGAGGTTATACTTGGGCCTGGTCCCTTGACACTGAAGACCTACATTACTTTTCATATATGAGAGTTTGACTCTAAGCCCCTGGAAGGCAAGAGCTCTGTTATATTGCTCTAGATACCCTATAATAGAAAAACCCAAGTAAGTACTCATTAAATGACTATGGAGTGACAAATTTAACTAGAGACCTCAGTTTTCTTGTAACGGATCACTGCATTGTAGGTTGACCAGACATATCATTTTAAACAGGACATAAAATAATGGTATTGTTTAGCCTAGTCTTGCTGGGCTAAGTTCAAGGTGTCAGAAGGTTGACCATACACACTAGTTGAAATGGGACAGTACCATTTTTTTCTATTCCATTTGAAACAGTAGGTCTGGTCAGCTTACTGCACTGAGTTCTACTGGAAAGTTTTATAAATAGTTTAGATGACTTAAAAAGCTTTTGGAGGCATGAGGGAAAGATTGAAAGGGGTAAGGAAGAATTTGGATTAAGTTGAAACTATTAATATCCAAGGAAGGAGGACTGGCTGTGATTAAACAGAAATATTTTGATTGACTCTTAGAAAAAGAGTAATTTTCAGAACATTTTTTTCTTATTTTCATAGTTATTTGTTAGCCAAGTGGTTCTTAATAAGTTGATTTCTCTCCTCAAGGTATATTTGTCAATGTCTGGAGATTTTTGTTATCACAACTTGGAGGTGAGCAGAAGCATTGCTATGAGCATCACATATATAGAGTCGAGGGATGCTGTTCAACATCTCACAATATGCAGTATAGTCCCTGACAAAAAAGACTTATTTGGCTCCAAATATAAATAGCGCCAAGGTTGAGAAACCCTGTTCTATCTCAGCACAGATCCTGGAAGTGACCTATTGAAGGAAAAATAGTTACGTCAATTAATTTTATAACGGGAAAGAAGCATTAACAAATATGCTCGCAAGGTTTCAATTCTCTTTTCTTTCCCATGTTAATTTGGTATTACTTTTTAAACCAGTGTTATTGTTCATGAAAAAGTAATTGCAGTTTTTGTATTGTTGAAATTTGTTGTTTGATATTGGAATACATTCTTAAACAAATGCGGTCATGTTATACATAATTTTAATGTGCATTCTTCACTTTATGTTTTTTTGGCTTATGACTTATTACTTGGTGTTTATTTTATATTTATTTTGGACTATGGAAATGATGTTAGACAAAAAGCAGATTCAAGTGATTCAAATTCAAAATGGGTCGTAAAACAGTGGAGAAAACTTAAAACATCAACAACATTCGGCTCAGGAACTGCTAATGAATGTACAGTGCAGTGGTGATTCAAGAAGTTTCACAAAGGAGATGAGAGACTTAAAGATGAGGAGCATAGTGGCCAGCCATTGGAAGTTGATAATGCCCAAATGAGAGCAATCATCGAAGTTGATCCTCTTACAACTATACAAGAAGTTACCGAAGAACTCAAAGTTGACCATTCCATGGTTCTTCAGCATTTGAAGCAAATTGGAAAGGTGAAAAAGCTCAATAAGTTGGTGCCTCATGAGCTGGCCGGAAATAAAAAATATTGTTTTGAAGTGTTGTCTTCTCTTATTCTACACAACAATGACATGAGACCCCAAAGTGGATTTTATATGGTAACTGGCAATGACCGCTCAGTGGTTGGACCAAGAAAAAGATCAAAAGCATTTCCCAAAGCCAAACTTGCACAAAAAAATGGTCCTGGTCACTCTTTGGTGGTCTGCTGTCGTTCTGATCCACTACAGCTTTCTGAATCCTGGTGAAACCAATACATTTGAGAAGCATGCTCAGCAAATTGATGAGATGCACCAAAAACTGCAACACTGCAGCCATCATTGGTCAACAGAAAGGACCCAATTCTTCTCCATGACAATGCCCAACAGCATGTAGCACAACCAATGCTTCAAAAGCTGAACAAATTGGGCTACAGTGTTTTGCCTCATCCGCCATATTCACCTGATCTCTTACCAACTGACTACCATTTCTTCAAGCATCTCAACAACTTTTTGCAGAGAAAACACTTCCACAACCAGCAGGATGCAGAAAATGCTTTCCAAAAGTTTATCGAATCCCAAAGCATGGATTTTTACAGTATAGGAATAAACAAATTTAATTCTTGTTGGCAAAAATGTGTTTATTGCAATGGTTCTTATTTTGATTAATAAAGGTGTGTTTGAGCCCAGTTATAATGATTTAAAATTCATGGTTCTTAACCACAATTACTTTTGTAACAATCTAATATATGTTATCAAGTATTAGAATATGTTTGTTGATTTCTTCAGATCTTCTATGTAGAAAAAAAACTTTAGGCACCAATGCATGGAGGTAATAAATACTACCACTTGGAACAAGTCCATTTCTGATTTTTCCATTGTCCACTCTCTATCACCAGTAGGAATAGTACTAAACAAGAGAGAATACAAAGTTCAGAGTATGTGGTAAATATAACCTTCTCCCCTACCAATAGAGATATTTCTCTTTCCTCTGAGAAGCCCTTTGTCAGGATCAGCAGCCAAATAAGAAAAGAATGACAGGTTATCAAATAGTTTGACAAGCTACAGTAATCCATAGTCTCCTTGGTTAGCTACTATGTTCCACTATTGAGACCTCGACATATATTATAAGATACAAGATACCACCTCAGCACAGATTTAATTGAGACTCAGATTAAATCAGGAAAAAATAGCATTGGATAGGCAGTGAACAAATTGAATGTTGTTAAGGGTAACAACAGTACTTTCTACAATATCATTTTCCTGTCTTGGCAAAAAGAGCACTTAGCGAAAAGGATCTAGCAGCTGTAGCCTCTGGTCTTAGAAATATGTAGCAGCCTAATGTAGTCTTAATTAAGGGGTAATATAAGTACAAGATTTCCTTCAAATATAATTTTCCACAAAACCCTCTGGACCAACTTACATTATAAAAAGTTATTTAATTTAATTTTTTATTTTCTTATCTTGAAAACACAAAGCTTCTTTCCTTTCTTGCAGGTACTAACAAGGAGTTATTTTACCTCCGAGAAAGAAACATCCTGTACAGAAAACTTTCATCCAATTTTGCATGGGAAGTTAACATTTCCATCAGCTCCAAACTTGCAAGTTCTGGATGAAAATTCAGCTCAGTTATATAGACTGTATATTATATCGTCAACTCAACAGTTCTTCCACCACAAAACTGGGTATTTTTCTTTTTAAACACTAGCTCTTTGATTTAGCAAGAAACATTCACTGCTAGAGAAGGAATCAATTTATATAGCCTAGTAAGAATGCATGTTGGTAAAGTTGGCAGAAAACTTGCTTTATTGGAAACTCACATCATGTCATCCTTGATTTCAGCACATTAATATAAATCAAAACTATGTCAATGCTAAAGTCTTGAACTCAAGAGGCAATTTACTTTTAATTTGAATTCCCAGCGGTCCAATGTTTTTAGGCTATTAAAACATTGAGCAAGCTTAACTACATTAAAAAGGACAAAGAACAAAAGAATGATTTAGTCTTGGCAAAGACTTAAACATTAATGCATAATGGAAAAGAAAAATCAATGACATATTTATAAAGATCTACGGCTAAAAAATAGCAATTAGGCAGTAGGTGATTCCTCATCACTCCACCTATCAAGGGTCATTCAAACCAAACCCATTGCAGTGATTTATGCCAGTTATTTACAAGGGTTTGAGAAGTAAAGAGACATCTATACAGTCACTTGCCACTTAATGATGGGTATATGTTCTGATAAATTTGTCATTATGCGATTTCATCATTTTGTGCACCTGCACAAACCTAGCTATTATAGTCTACCACAAACCTATGCTATGTGATATAGACTAATACTTCTGCACAGCATGAAGTACAAAAACATGAGATCAACTCAAGCACAAGAGAAAATGATGCAATCAAATATGTGGTAAACATGAGGTGTATGAAGTTGCCACTAGCGTAACAGAGCATTCTCTTTTACAGCAAAATTTTTTTATAAATAGAAAGAATATATTCAACAATAACAATATAAAATGTAGTATAGTAAACACAGAAAGCAGTAATAGTTGTTTATTATCGAGTCTCATACACTGTACATCATTTTATGTGCTATACTTTTATACAGCTGGCAGTGCAATAGGTTTAACACCAGCATCACCACAAACATGAATAATGCATTGTGCTATGATTTTACAATGTCACGAAGTGATAGGAATTTTTCAGCTCCATTATAATTTTATGGGACCACCATCATATATGTGTTCTATCATTGATGGAAATGTCATTATGTGGCACATGACTATATTGAAATAAATTGGGCTACAAAGTCTAGATCATGTTGTGGTGACCCCCTTAAAATGATTTTCGCTGCTACTTCATAACTGTAATTTTGCTACCGTTAGGAATCGTAATGTAAATATCTGATATGTGTTTTCCGATGGTCTTAGGCGACCCCTATGAAAGGGTCTTTCGGCCCCCAAAGGGGTCACAACCCACAGGTTGAGAATCGCTGGTCTAGATGTTAAAAAGAATATATGACAAGTCTACACTAAATTAGTACCTGCATTCTGCTCTATTGAAATATCCCTACTTGTAAAGGTCATTTCTCCTTGGCTTCCAGAGGACCTCATTCCCCTCCTTTTCCTTCTTTCACTTTTGAGGAGTCCCTTTTCTTCTACATCACCTTAAAATATTGGTGCACCTCAGGGTTTGCTTCTCTACTTACCCTCCCTCCTCAGGTGATCTCTGTTCTCATGGTTTTAACACTATCTGCAGGCTAATAAGTGTTAAATGTCTGCCATCAACCTAGAACTCATTCCTGTGCAACATGAATGCAGGGCCACGTAGTGTCTGATGCAAAGAAAAGTAGCTCAATAAGTGTTAAAGTAATAAATGAATGAATTATAAGAATGGATTCATGGGGCTTCAGTTGGAAAATTGTCAGAGAGAGCTGAATTTTCCTAGACAAGCCCATCCTAAAACAATCCAAATCACCCTGGCTCATCGACTGACCATAAATAGATGAGTGAGCTCAGGCAACAGCAGCAATGTCCAGTCTAAGTCAGTAGAACCTACAGACTACCTTGCTCGTAATTTAGTCCTGTCCAAAACGTTCATGGAGGCATTTAGTTCATGACTCATTATGAAATACAAACATTAAACCTTGTCCAAATGTGTGAACGTTTTTATTCTTGTAATTCATGAGGAATCTTGTATTTCATGTTGATTTTTTTCCTTCCTCATCATGAAGTTCGGCAGGGTTACTCTGAAGTTCATGAGCAATTGATCTCAAGTATATATTGACCTGATTATTGGCTTTCTATTTGTTCTATCTCTGAACAGTTTCAGTAATACAGGTTTAATTCTATCATTATCTTCGTGAGGTTGGAGGCCATACTTGAGTGTGACTACCTAGAACCTGGATGATAATTTGTTCATGGCTCTGCTGTTGGTCTTTTCACACTTTAGAAGGACCTTTCGCTATGAACCCAATGCCACTGTGGATGTTTTGGGACCAATTATCAAGGACCTTTCGGCAAGGACCGAATGTCTCTATGGATATTTTGGACAGTACCAAATAGCATGGACCAAATGTCTCCACAGATGTTTTAGACAGGAGTAAATATCTGCTACTCATAGTCTGAACTAGTCAAGCTATAGACTACTAGAAAGAATAAATTTGTTCCTGTTTTAAGCCACTATGCTTTAGAGTAACTGAAAATACAAGAATTAACTGGCAGACTAGTTACAAGTCTGCCTTTCCTGCCAGGCTTTCATCTTCAGGGCAACGATAATGCTTCTAATCAAGGCTGCTCCTAATAACCAGTATAATGCCTGGTTTGTACAAGACAATGGATATATTTTGACAAATACAGTAATTCTGCTCATTGTGATTGGAAGGACTGTCAGTGACTTGCTGCCTACAATACGGGCAAATAGTCGGTTGAAATCAAATTATCAAAATTTGTTATTTGAAGAAAATAATTTCTAATGACAAATATTTATTGAGTATTTATTGTTGACATACACTGTCTTATGCCTGTGATATCTATTTAATAAAGTTCTATTTGTTAGGGTTGAAATAAAGGATATATGTGTAAATGGAGTCTTACTTGGTAATGGAGATAGATCTCTTTTAACACACCAGTAACTACTCCCAAACAAAATGCTGCAGTAGAATTAAAAGTTCCTGAACTATTATAATTCACTTGGGAGATTTTATTCCTCCAGTAGTAAATATTGTGGGTATATTTAAAAAATTACCCACTAAGTGAACAGCTAACCATGTATGTCAATTAGAAATTTACTGAATCAGTTCATAAATCTTGTAGCATAGATACAAAATGCTTCTCAGAGAAAAACTATGTAATTAAGAGGAAAAATAGCTGAAAAAGAAACAAAAGAAGAAAGTTACTGATTCGAAGCTGCTATAAACTCTACTTTTTGAAATGCCCTGTGTTTCTTCCTTGTTGCATGAAAAGAAGAGACAACCTACTAGACAAATGTCCTTGATGTAGGAATGGCTTGCTTGAGCCCACATCATCTTAGACAGAGCTGTAATTAGACTGGGTGTTGGTGGACTGGTTGATTCTTAGAAAGGACTCCAGTAGAGGAAACATGTGAGCTCTACTACTTCTCTGCTTGTATTTCTCCTCAATAAACTATTTTAATGAGTGGTGTGCATACATTTGTGTGTGTGTGTGTGTGTGTGTGTGTGTGTGTGTGTGTGTGTGTGTGTTCATGCGTATATGTTCCCACCTTCTTTGAATGCCAATTAGTGACCACAGTTCACTTGTCTCAGTGCTTTGTGTTTTTGGACAGGACAAAATCAACAATGCTACCATGGGAACAATGGCAGGTCTCTGGTAGCATTGTACTGAGACAGCTTCTGTTCCAATGAGGTCCTCAGTCAACAGTCTGCATATATCCAGGGGAAGTCAACTGTGCTCACACCAAGACAGAAGAACAGAAGGAGCAAATAAACAATATGGACATGTTCATACCTATAATATCCCTGTATTTCAGAAAGACTACCCCAAATGGGGGTTCACCCTTAGTTGACAAGATCACTCCACTGCAAGGTGGGTACAAAAAATCAGAACAAGAATGGAGCATCTGAGCTCTAACTGGGAGGGCCAAAGCTAGATGACCTAAAAACAGGTTTTCCTCTAACTATGGGAACCCCACCTGAGAAACATGGCACTCCTGGAACTCTGCATCACCTTTCCTTTTTCTTAGGGAGGCAGCCCATGAAGAATTGGTTAAGGCTACTTTAAGGCCTAGTGATTCCATGAGGACAACCAGGAGTTTGAATCATTACTCCATTTAAGGAAGTACTGCAGGAAAAATGACCTTCTCTTAGTAGATGTTTATGTAGAGAATAAAAAAGAAGAAGATGTGATAAATTTCAGATATGCTGCTTTGTTTAACCTTTTGTCTACTGTTTATACCAACATTCAAATCGAGATGGGGGGAAGCAATAAAAGTTTCCCAATGACTGCACTTGATAAGTGAACTCTGCTGAGATGTAAAGATATTTCTCACCAGAAGTGGATAGGATGGTGTTGACCTCTTTTTTTGTGTTTTGCACCTGAAGGGGAGAGGCAGGGGTTAGAATATAGTACAATCTGAGGCAGCACAATGTGGTAGAAGAGGTCAATCTCAGGAGCTATTGGCTTAGCTTAGACTTGGCTTCAAATCCCAATTAAGACATGTATTAGCTGCATGATTTTGAACAAGTTATTTCACATCTCTACACTCCAGTTTTCTCACCATTTTCTTCAAGATTGATGACACTTACCTCATGAGTTGGGGAGAATAGCAATGATGTGCCTTGCACATAAAAGGTGCTAAAAAAATGATAGCTAAGAATCTAAGCAAAGCATAATGTATAGAATGTACCATAGAAAATACATCACACAAATTCCTTAGATCTCCTTCTTTATGCTTCTGGAGGGAAATGGACCATTTCATGCAATTTTACTCCTTGTGAAAGTCACATAGAACAATATCTTGACAGTGACCCAACTCAATTTGACAGGACATCCTCTTCACCTGTTTTAAGTCAGTTCTCACTATGCAATGAGGGTTTTGTCATTCAAGGACATAGGTCAGCAGATATTTTGTGAGACCATATTTTGAGGTAGAAGGTCAGTTGGCCCGAGGTAACTAAGTGCTAGCCTGAAGTTGAATAAATATAACAGGACAGTGAATAAATCCCAATTCTGACATGGCAGACTATAAAGCATTTTGACCAAATCAAATTTGATGAGAATTTGCCCTGTAAACATATTAAAGTTAAATATGGCTATTTATCTTTTCTCTGGAGAGCAAGTCACTTTTAATCTACTGTTTTTCTGACAGCAGGCAAAAGGTCTCTCCCCATGTTAACTTAGCATACCCGGTGATGTCTCTCAATAAGATGACACTAGAGTAACTGGAGAACAAAATGGGAGCTCTTTCTAGGGCCAGCCATGTTAATAGATACATTCTCTTGTAATTGAGAGAACCATGGAACTTTTAGTGAGACAGGCTGCATTTTAGTAGTGGCCCTACCATTCCCCAGTCACATGACCTTGGACAACTTATTTCACTTCTCTGAGTTTGAGTTTCCTAATCCATAAAATAGAGAGAGGAAAAAAAAACAAAAATAAAAACAAGAACAAAAATTTATTCACCTCCAAGGATTGTTGTGAGGATTTAGATAATTTTAGGTAAAATACTTGGCACATAGTAAATTCTGGGTAATTGTCAATTGCTGTTCTCATTATTTACCTTAGGTTAGAGAGTAAGGTTCCATTAAGAGAATTCATTGCTAATATCCAGATCTGTATGTAATATGTAATCCTATGAAGTTGGGGAAGTGCTGAGAGTGAGTCTTAACATTCTTATCAATGGTGGCAATTTTATTAAGCTGAGGAAAAAATGAATTAATAGAATCAGCTTTTTAACAATTAGAAATAATCTTTCCTCATTTTTACCATTACATGTGATGAGCATCCCCTGGCTTAAAGAAAGGAGATTAAGCAAGTGACCTGTTATAGTTTTTTTTTTTATATATATCTATGGAAGATTCTATTACATGAAAATTGAATTTAGCTATTCACTAATCATTCTACTTTTTCTTTGTGTGTCCTGGACAAAGCCATAACTTCCTTGAGAATAAGGGTCATTTCATTTACTTGTTTTGAGTGCTGCATTCTACCTCATACCAGGCCAACAGAACTAGCAAGTACCTTCTGAGTCCCTTCTGCTTATGACAGTTCCTTGTCATAGAAAAGCTGAGAATGGAATGTGAACAGTATTTTATTCCTTTAAACCTAATAGGTCTTTTCTGCACTAAAATTTCTTTTAGTCAATAAATCTACATATAGGGGAAGAAGTGGAAATCTGAGCATATGGTGAAACCATGGAGAGGAAAGGGCATGGGCTTTGGAGGACAGAAAAAATAGGTTCAAATCATATCCTGTCATTTATCATGAAAGTTACTTAACCTTTCTGTAACTTAGTTTGTTTGTGTATGAAATATTTTAAGTATCCCCTACCATACAGGGTTTTCATCACCATGCCTCTAAGGGACCTTGCACAATGCTCTCACCATATGTAGAAGTAGCCCAATGGAACTGTATTTTCTTTCCATTCCTCCATGTAGATCTGGTCTTCCAGCCAACATACACTTGTTGCTTCCAAAGCAGGACATGCTTGAAGGTTGACCTATCTTAAAATAGCTGGAGCTCATAAGTAGAAATGTGCTAGCACATGGGTGGAAGTAGGCATGTGATTTTGATGTGTTAAAGTGAGTGTGAATATTGACTATGAAGCACGACAAGGGTAAGTGTTGATATAATGCAGGGTGTTACATCTCTTGTACTACACTTTCCACAGGGCATTATTCAATCTGCATATTCTTACGCACACTCACAAATGCTATAGACATGAACAAATGAAAACCTGAATCAATGTAATGTACAATGCTAGGAATGATTTACAAACATGGATAGCAATATAGCCTTTCCATCATGTCAAAGTCAGTTTTAACATACATAGTCCAGTAATAATTTTATGCAGCAATGACTGGTGATGTTTATATGACAAAGGGGCAAGGCCTCAAGGTTGAAAGCCTCTGGTGTAACCCACAGACAGATACCCAAGTCATGAGCAGGTTGAGTCAACTTTTACAATCTTATCCTAGAGCAGTAGCAATCAAGTAAACAAGCAGTGGTACTTTTCTGGCCTGTGAATATGCTCTTCCATTCTCCATCTTCTTATTTAAGTACATTCACACATGGTCCCTAGACACTCTTCCCTCAACATTTGCAAAAGGGATCATAGTTTGAGTTCAGAACAAATTTGCAACAATTGCTTACAAGAAAGGATGTTGGTCACAAGATGGCAGATTACCATGGTCCTATAAGCCTGATTATTTTTATAAAAGCACAGAGCAGCAAAGTGGCAAGGGAACTTCAAAAAAAAAAGTTATGTGTGTATGTTCACACAAACATGCATTTGGAAAGATGGATACATTACATGTCCACAGATTATAAAAGTCATGTAAGTGCTGCTTATAGAGTAATGCCCCTTAATCACATTGCAATTGGCATGATAAGAATTAGGAATTGACAGTTGATATCATAAAGTAGAAATTATGCCAGGGTGATATTTTTCTAAAGCAAAGATTGCAACCATGTTAGAACATTAGAATCACCCGACAAGCTTTAAAAAAAAAAAAAGCCATGTTGAGCCTCTGCCACAGGGATTTTGCAGAGTTTTTTTCTTTGAACAAGTTATTTGTAACTTCGTTGGTTTTGGTCTGATACTGGGCTCAGGCATCAATATTATTTAAAAGGTTCTCAGATGATCTCAATGTTTGGCCAAGGCTGAGAATCATCTAAGTAATCAAAGTGTGGTCCAGAGTGGTCCACTTAGTGCTGATCTGTGAACTACGTCTCTAAGTACATTTTTATTTAGCTCTGGTGACATTATTTTTCTCAGCAAGACAGCAATAATTTCTTGATAAAGGAATCAATATATTAATTCATATTCTGGCACAAGCTCCTTGTCTCATCATGAACTAGTAACAAACAAGTTCAGATCCAGAGCTTATCCATAGACCACAGTTTGAGTAGCCCTTCCCTAAAGACAGTAGGTGAGGGTCAGAGGGAAAGGGAGTAGTATTCATTTTCAAAAGTGTTAATTGTCAAAGCCCACTCTGCTGGTCAATGGAGCCAGCATGGTAACTCCCAAAGCATATCTGTGGGATGTTAATAGGTCTTATGAATACAAAGGGTTTGGGAGCCAGAAGATGTTTGTCACTGAAGTGTCCAAAGTAAGACAGATTCTTAATCTATAAGGCTACTCCACATCTTTGATACACTCTTACGCATTTTGACTCGCTGAACGTGGTGTAGAATTTGGGAAACATGCATTTGACTACATAGTCTGTCTTTACACAGTGACATGTGATCAGTGTTCCATGAAAAATAATTTGGAAAATATTGGTCTGATAATTATTTAAGAAAATGTAAAAGGTAAATTCCTGCATTCTCTTCCTCCAGGCAACTAAGGGAAAATACAAAGGGAAAATTGGAGCAAAGGCAGCAGTACATTCTGTTGCATCTCCTTACTGGAGGGAGAACACTCCCCACAACAGTAGTGTTGGGCTTGATTTGGGAAAACACCCAAAATTCACTCAGACTATACCTTTTTGTATGAGGCACATACATAGTCTACATAGGCCAAATCATGCTGGGCCAGGAAAGCAGATTTTCTTAAGAGATTTTATCAACTGGTTATGAAGAGAAAAATAAACAAGAGGAGTGGCTGATATCCCAGATCTTCAGGAGCAATGTTGACAATGTAGCCCCTGATGTGACAGCTTTGAATGGGCAGCAACCAAGTGGATGAATAATTTTCAGATTTTTTCAAGTATCAGCACTTAGATTTTGATTTTTTTAAATCAAAATTACCACCATAACTCTTCATTCATACAGTAGACCTTTCAGAGCACTTTCCTAAAGCAGTGTTATTTTAAACAGAAATACTTGAAACAGGTCATTACTGTTGACTTCACACAAGAAAAATACCTGCTTCCAATATTAACTGAGGGAAACCTCAATCACGAGAACTGTGAAGGAGAGCCCACTTCTCAGGAAAACATCCCCACTACCCCCATGGGAACACCTAGGCTCAAGGGACAAGGGAGGCCTGTTGCTTTAAAAAATGAATCATTGAAGAATGAATGGTTGTTAGTTTCTACTGTAAAAACCAGCCTGGAGACTGAGTTGAAATGCATATATCTAATAAGAGAATAATTAATGCTCATCCTGGCCTGAAATTGAATTATTGGCTGGTAACTGTACTTCCTTGATCAAATTATTAGTTCCTCAGAGAGTAGAATCTATCCTCAAAATATGACTTAATTTTGCATTTGCTGCCATAAAGTGGGGAAATAGGAGAGAAGACAGAATGTGCTTCAGTGCCATTACTAGTTCCCTAATGTTATTAAGACATAATAAGTTGTCTTCTAAGAGGTAGTTGACATGTAACCAAGAGAAACACATTTGAACAGTTTCTGTGGAGAGGATAGTGTTTACTCATTGCTAATCATCAAGGTCTTCAGATTTTTGGTTTTAATTTGATTTTGATATGAACCAATATTTTTATCTTTCTTGTGGCTCTTCAATGAAGCTGCCATTTGCTTCTATGAGCAAAGAAAATTCACAGGTGTCCACTTTGCCATACTTCAGGTAATAAAATCAAAGGCAATGTAACCCTAAGTCACAGTTATTTTGAAATTAAAATATTACAAATAAATTCTTTTATCTCTTCAGAATCACCCAAACATATGGCCCTACATTTTTCTAATAAAATAGGAATATCCCCTCAATTCTCATCCTCAAGGGGACACATATGGAACTCAGTTATATGTTTTCTGAAAGTTAAGATATTTTCAGGTATCGAATATGAGAGGTTGCTTAGTTTTATTGAACTGACTGCTCATTCAAGTAGTATTAGGTATATTTTTCTCAAAAGGTAAATTAGTATTGAAATGAGTAAGACACACAACAGGAGACAACAGAGTTAAAGAAAAAGTAACAATGAAAATAAAACATTTTCCTCAGCATGTCCCTTAATATTCTACTTTCTTCCTCTACTACTATTTAGGCATGATTAATATTCATGATGACATATTCTCAGTCTGGATAAAGAAACCAAGACATTATCACAGTAACAGTCATTGTATTAGTTACAAATATGCCTCCTTAATATTTGGCACAGAAATTTGTTTTCTTTTGGTTGGTGAAAGCTGCCATACATACTTCATCACTATTTTGGTAAAAAGATTCACTTATCCAACCAAAGTCACTATGGTTGGGTGCCTTTCTGAATAAAAAGGTTATGGATGTCCTAAAGGATATTGGGTATGTGTGAAATCACATGGAAACAGAACTGTAGGAAAGAGGCCAGATCCTTGATGAAAAAGGGTGAGCTATATAATACTTTCCCATTCTGTGTTAATTCCTTCATATTTTCTATTGCAATCAGGATTTTCAATCTGAAAAGCAAGATGCTAGGAAGCCATGGTATAGTTTACTCCATAGATTTTAAACAATAACTACATGCAAGCATGTACATCTTGGTGTGATTCTTTTGCACAATCTTCCAACATCAGTAGAAGGCCAATGACCAGTATTTATGAAGCAACAACTATCTTTATAATAGATTGGCTTTGAGAAGTTCCGCCAAACAAATGATTTCATTTTGGCACACATGACAGTTAAATAAAATAAAAAAAGAACTAAATAATAAAGCTATGAAAATTATACTTCCTCTTGCCAAAAGGCTCCTGAAACAGTAAAAAAGAAAGATTTTGATAATGATCTCCATTCTCAAGGTGGCCTTCTTATAACAAAGTGTGTTGCTGAAAGATATATGCACTCCAATGTTCATCACAGCACTATTCATTGTGGCCAAATCATAGAAACAGCCAAAGTGTCCTGTGATAGACAACTGACTAAAGAAGCTGTGGTATATATACACAATTGAATATGACTCAGCCACAGAAAAGACAAAAAAATGGTCATTTATGACAACATGGATGGGCCCTGAGACCATCATGCAAAGCGAAATAAGCCAGACAGAAAAAAATCAAGAATCACATGATTTCACTCATTTGTGGAACAGAAAGCTGAAAGCAACAAAGAAGCAAAAACCCATGGACACAATCGACAGTTTAGTGGTTAGTGGTTGTCTGAGGGTATGGGGGCAGGGTGTGGGAGAGAAGGGACGTGGTCTCAAACATATGGTATTGGAAGGAGAACTGACTCTGGGTCATGAACACATAACATAACACGTAGATGATGTGCTGTACAATTGTCCACATGGAATCTGTGTAATTTTTACTAACCAATGTCACCCCAATAAGTTTAACTGTAAAAAAAGGGTGTTGCTGGTATTGGGACAAATTAGATTCTCAGATATTTTTCTGTGCATCATCAGCTAAATTCCAGCACTTACATAAGATTACATTGTAAGTGGTTTTTTATTAAAATATTAACATCAGTGAAAAATCACAAGTATTGGAACAGATTAAAAGAACTTTTCTTAGAATTGGCTGCTCAGAAATAGAAACTGGGTTTTGGCAAAGTGTAATTTGGCCTTAGTATATCCTGAAAAATCAGTGAGATATTTCACTCCTTCTATGTTTTGTTTTACGAGGGGGCCTGATCACAATATAAAGATATCTTTAAAAAGATAGGTGACTGAAAAATTGTAAATAAGTTAGTTATCTGTGCCAAATCTCAGGTAATCATAAACTATGGAAATAACCTGGCTCTTTCACAAACATCACCAACCAAAAGAAACACCAAGACTTTGTCTATAATAATACAAAAATAGTTGGTAGATTTATCAATTCAGTAAGAAAGTAGAAAATTAGTTGCAGTTTTATCATAATACACATTAACCTCCTTGACTTAATTTAATCATTTCTGGCTTACTTCAACTCAAACTTTTATTTTTCCCCCAGATTTAAATTTATTTTCCATTTTTCATGTGAGGGCTGTCTAAACAAAACCTTGTTAGAAGAGGTCACACAGGCAGATTGACATGAACACATCAAGCAATGGAAGGCTTCACCATCCTTCCCATTGCCTCCACCTGAAGTGGAGTGGTGAGCATCCCCAGACAAGGTCAATTAAGGTCTCATGCTTTGGCACAGAGACCATGAGAGGAATTCTGCCTACAAAATGCTTCACATGGGAACAAAATGTCTCAAGGTACAAAAACAGTTTGTAACTAAAGTTCTATCTAATTGTACTAATGATAATAAAACATTACAGCAACTGTACGAAAGAAATAAAGACTGTACCTTACAGCATTTAAAAACCAGTGTTGGAAAAATCTTCCAGGTTACCAGAGTGGCCACTGAACCCTTCCAAACCCACAGTTACTTCACTTCCTGGCAAAGATGAGCTTCAGTATCCTATATGAAGTAAGCATGTTAATTTCTTAGCAATGTTTCCTTATTTATCCAGGGTCTCTTCTACTTCATGTTTTCTTTTATCCCCTTCTAAGGTCTTCTGGATCCTGTTAATTTGTACAAAGATCAAGTGGTTTCATTTTAAGGTCGGGTTCACCATTAGCTTCTGGGCCTTTGTTTGAAGGAGGTACAGTAAAATTGTAAATAGCATTAAAATGTCATCCCAGAAAACCTCTAATAAATCTAATACTATTTTAAAATAATTCACAGAAACAAAGAGGAAAATATTAGCTCCACTCCTCCAGAGGACCTGGCAGGAGAGCAAGACTGAGGAAAATCGTCAATCTGAAAGAAGGTGATGCCCATCATCAAAGTATTAATATTACAAGTGAAAGGATGACAGCCACATTAGGCACAATGACAGAAACTCAACTTCTGGATGAAATGAGAAATTAAAAACTATCCAAACCGTGTATACCAGAGTTTAAGTCCTACACATTCTCTGAAGTATTCTTTGTATCTGAAAACATGCACAACAGTATTCACAATATACTCCAAATGATATTTTGGAAATTAATGCATACTGTTAAAATTATATGTAATAAGAAAAGGGATGGTGTCTTAAATTTAGTTATTCAACTGGTTTTTTATTAATCTGAGTGTTGTTAAAAAAATTTGAAATTTCTAACTGATTGCTTGACTAAATTTAATGGCTTATTTTTTTTACTCAAACCAAATTTGTTTTTCAGGCTGATGTGTGCATGTAGAATAGAAGTATAGTATTTGTTATACAATTATATAATAAAAGTGTATATCCATAATAGAAATACTATTTTTACTTGTAAACACACACACACACACACACACACACACACATGTAATTTTAGAGAAAAGAAAAGAGAACATAGTGCAATACATTATATATAATAAAGTATTTGTCCCTGGTTAAATATTTTTGTGTCATCAGAGAGAAATCAAGTTAGTATCTTCTCTACTAAAGCACCAAAGATTTATTTTACTCACTATAAAGGGTCACCATTTATATCTCCAGTAGGTAAGTGTTGACATTGGAATTCATACCCAAAGAGGATAGCTCAGATACCAAATTATGGGTAAAAAAATTTTTTTTAAAGTTCTGTTCTGTTGCTGAAATAGAGTTGTAAATAAAATTTTTAAAAAACTACACTTCTTATTTTCTGCTAATGAACAGGTAAAATTCTATTTGGAAGGAAGAAGAAGGGGAGCCTCTGAAATGGAAAAACTTGCTTTCAAAACTATGAACTAAAGTCAATTTGGAGTAATTTCCTTATGCACCAAACTTTAAACAGTACCATGTGGCAGTCTTGTCCAGGTCACCAAAACAGTTGTAGGAAGATATCCATAATGTTACAAAATGGCAACTTGAAAAATTTAGAAACAAGTTTGCCTTTAGAAACCGTAGCAGAACCATTCACACAAACATGTACACTAACTGCCAAAGGATGGGTGAATTGTTATTCATTGGTAAAGTGCTTCAGTATTATTTGATGTTGAAGGGAGAGGCTGTTATACAATAAATATTTAATTAGCATAAGCAGTACATGTCTCAGATGTCATTTTGGAAGTTGAAATGTACACAGCTCACAAAAAGTTTATCACATTTTCTGATGTGAAAATTGTTCTTGTTTGATATATGCAAAAAGGTTGGAAAAATGAATAAAAACTCTTTCTGGATAGACAAAGTAGTTTAGAGATATATTTGTAGCATAGATTGCAATGAACACGTTATTGACCTTAGTTTAACAAGCAACAAGCAGAGTTTTCCAAACCTGTGCTTGAGCTAAAAAGAAAAACAAACTACTCATAGATTCTTTGAGACATGCATTTCACTATGGCCAAGTGCATGCATTACATGGAAAGTCTGGGCTGGCTTCAGCAAACTAAGTTGATCATAAGCGTTTTTTGAGCGCAATGCAGAAGCTTTAAGGATGGAGGAGAATTAGAGAATTTGGAACAATCGTCTCATTATTTCATTGTTGAAGTGTCATTCCTCAGCTGACTGCTGCTTTAGGAATGCCAAGTGATGGGAACAAACTGGGCCAAATGTTGGCTACAGGAGCAAGCAACTTTAGCAGCCAAAATGGGCAGTGTAATGACACCAGCTGAAAATGTTTCAGCTGTGAAAAGCAGGAGGATGCTGCGTGCTGTGCCAGAGATGACTATATTATACAATGTCCCAATTGAGAGTGCATAACACATTCATCAAGGAGCCAGGGGGCCTTCTAACTATGTTAGGGGCCAAACAAGACACAGCACAACAGTGGGCAATGCATAATCAGAAAGAAAGACAAAGAAAGAAGAATGAGAGAAAACAAGCAAAACACTTGTGTGTCGTGCACAAACCTTCAGGCTCTGTGTTTTCTTTGTGGTGTACTTGCTTCAGCGGGCAGCAGAAGATTTCGTGACACTTAGCACGAAAGGGGGACTCTTTTTTCTTTAATTCCGCAGATTGGATGGAATCTTGACGTAACATAATGTATTCCTGTGTGCCAGGGGGGGCGTCATCCAGAACTGTGGTCACCACATAACAAAATGAACTCAAGTTAGAGCTTCATGAAAGCAGACAATGTCTTAAATCAAATCTACTTCCACGGAAGACTAAAGGAACAACATTCCCCCAGAAAGTTTCAAAAAAATGCATTTCATAGGTTGGGGATTTTATTTTTAGGGGCTTTAATTTAAATTATCAATGGCCTGACAATAACTTACTCTACCTCTCTTGCTAGTACAATGAAAATTTAACAGTGTTAAAATGTTCCTGGAGTGTGATAAAATATTTTCATACCAATAACCATATTGTATCTAAATAAACACCATGCAGAGCTCACAAGTTTCAATTGGAGATAAAACATAAATATTTACAGGTGAAACTAGCTAATGCCTACCAATTATCAGTGTGTTAGTTTATGTCTCTTTTCTTGGTCTGCTCCTGGCAAGAATCTGACTTCCATGCAGTATATACTGAGACTGACAGAAGAATCAAGGGCATCGCTCTTTGCTCTTTGATTTCCAAAGAGAACCAGGGCTTTTTCAAATAAATATTTCTCAGATATTGTAAACCCCTAATGAAAACAAGAAATTCCAGTTGAGTGCCTAATAATCACATTGGATCAAAGACCTACCTTGCTGAATTGTGGAAGGCTAAGGCCTGGTTCACTAATTTTGGCCTTAGATATATACACCAAGCCCCTATCAGCCCACATTTTCTTTTGAGAACCTGTCTGGATCTCCTAAGCAAGATTGCATTTCTAGGGATTTCTCCCTGCAAGAACAGGTGTCTGTTTTCACACGGTACACTACAACATCCTTTAGCCTGATAAACACCCACTAAATAGGGTGCAGATTGATCTCCATTTTCAGAAATAGGGAACTGACTCTGACCCCAGAATGGATTTTCGCCTCTTTCATACCCTTCCCAGTGAAGCCATTCCATTTCTCCAAGAGTGAGTCAGTACCTACAAAGCTCTGATTAGTGACATGCTGACTCATTCTACTCCCCTAAATGCATATACTTAACATGCATTTAAGAGAACCAATAGCACTATCAAACTTATTATGGGGAGACTAGTGCTGTGGTGTTTGAAAAATATAAACAACTTATGGTTGAAATTATGTGGGATCTGAATCTTCTGTATTTGGCAAAACATTCCCAGATCATTGGCTGGGATCTTAATAGGATTTAAGAACTTTTCATGTTAGGGTAAAAATGGTATAAAACAAACATAACTTTTAAATTAGTATAATGAGTTTAGAATAAGTTCTAAATAGATAGCCTGCATGTGGAAGTATTGTCTTCCTTTATAAGTCATTAAATTATGCAAATAGGTGATTAATATTTTAGTTCTCTTTCTCTTTTCTTCTAGTGTTCAGCAGCAGTAATCAAAAATATTATATAGACATCATCACAGCATTTCCTGGCAATGAGTTCCCTTCATCTACTAGAAATGCAGCTATAACTTCTTAGAATCTCATTTAATGCATCTTTGCTAGCAACAGCTGCTATTCAGAAAACATTTGCAACCATTTCCTGCCATTAGCAGATACTTATGATAATATAGACACTTATCAAATTTCAGCATCACAGTTAAAGACAAATTCTGGTTTTACAATGCAAAATATTTGTTTTAATTTCTCAAACTTGTAACTCTTCGGAAAGAAAGAAACAAAAGAAAAAAGAAACACCCCTGATTATATAGAGTCGAGAAATTCCATTTTCACATACTGTATATAAGAACCATATTTTTAGATAAAAGGACAATTGGAGGATCAAAAATTGAGAGTTCCCTGATGGTGTAGTGGCTTAAGGCTTCGGTGCTGGCGCTGTCAGTGCTGCAGCCTGGGTTCGATTCCCAGTGGGAGCTACTCACATACAAAAAGCAAAAAAAAAATAAAAAATAAAAATAAAATAATAACTTTTGTGTAATACATAGGAAATTTGTTATTCAGAAGGAAGTGATAAAATCAGTAAACTGTCTTCTATTTTCACTTTTTAGTACCAACAATGGCTTCACAAATGGGCATTTCTGGAGATTAATGGCAGACTGAAGCTAAAAGCCTTTGGCTGACTCTCCAGGCATCAGCTTTTCCCAGCTGGCCATTAATTGCCAGAAAAGGCCTTCCACTGCCAGAAATATTGTTTAATTAAATACAACTGGTTATCTGTAGCATATAACAAAATTCTAGTGAATGTGACATCCTGACTGATGCAAGAACTATCCCCCAAATTCTTCATGATGGGGAAGGCATGAAGGTCACAAAAGTGCAGGATAATTGCTTTTCACAATATTCTCTCTCTCCTGTTGTTTCTTCAAATTGAATTTAGCAAGTGCAAAAGGTGCCAGGATGAGAGCATTTAAGAAGCCGTTTGAGTAATAACCAGAGACACAGAAGGTTGCCTTGGAAATTGTGTGCATCTGGGAATCAATGGTTCAGATTTGGGTCTCAGGCTGTCTATACTCAATGCCCCAAATATCAGGCAAAACCATAAAAAAAAAAAAGAATAGACCATCTATTAGTAGCTTGGTGTCATATTAACAAAAGCATCAGAAATATTTTGGATTTTTTAAACAGAAATGACATTATACAGGCAACATCTCGCTCAGGTCTGTAAAATTTCTAAACTTGAGAATAGTTTGAATGAAAAATTAAAACTATTAATATTACATCAAATCCACTTATTCCCAGAACTCCCTCAAGTAAGACAGTGACTGTATATGGAATTGACAGCAGCAGTAGTGACAAGGGACTTCCCTCACCACTCCAGCATTAAGGCAGATAGGCACCTTAATTCTACTTCCCTAAAAAAGTGATGAGGATAGAATGCTTCCAAGGGATACTAAGCTCTAGAAAAGGGAGAGTTGGCATGAAATCTTCTATTCCTTATTCCAGTGTTCTTTGCCATTTTCCTCCTTCAAGTGCATTCCCTTCTGGCACACAACCTCTATCCAACCACTCCTCTCTGTGTGCATTGCAATCATTTGTCCACAATTATTCAATGACTCCTGCTGCTCTTCTCAACAATAGTTTTATTCCAACTTGGAAGTGAACCAAGGACTCTAGTGATTAGGTAGACCATGGCTTTACACAAAGCCTCCACTAGTTTCAGAGGTTCAACTTGACTCTTTAATGGAGATAACATGGTAAAAATGTCTTATTGTTGATTTCTGGACCTTATGGTCCCATGCTTTGAAAAAGGCTGCTGAGCCCCATAACAACAGCTGCCAAGGAGCAAGCCTTAGCTGGGAAATTGTGCCCACATAGCCAGTGCCTTTGGCCTTGATCACACAATCCACATACTCTGAATTCCAAAGCCTCACAAGAGTAGTAGAGAGTTGGAGGAGATAAGTGCACACACACAAATCCATACATCCACAGACACGCGGACACTGATGGGTGGCATACTCACACACAGAGGTGATAAAAATAAGTGACTTTAGTGGCAGGAAGATAGTTTCAAGCACAATTTATGACCGATCAATTTCCTGGTATGAAATATGTTCTACTGAATAACCACTAGGTAGACAAGCCTGAATCTAGAATTGGTATCCCAGTAGCAGTGCTAGACTGACATTAAACCATTCCCCCTCTTCTCCAGACTTTTCAGCAATCACCAAGATCAAGGGTAAGGTGAAGAGTAGGAGGCAATCATGGCAAGGGAGGAGAGCTTAAGTCTAATCCTGATGACCTGGCCTAAGCTACTCATGTTCACGGAACTACAGTATTCCCATTTCAAACTAGACATAAAGAAAGAAGCCACTGTACCAAAACTAAATCACTGAAAATCTAAAAAATAATTCCAATGTAATGGACCTTTTAAATGTATTTTTAGTTAAAGAAGTTAACAATCATTTGTCCTTCCTATGTTTAGAAAATTTAGTTATTGTTTTAATCTATATATTTTATCAAAAAATATAACATTGGCTACATAAAACACCTACACAAATATTTAGAATTATCACAAACACTGCAGTGTTGTTCCAAAAATTTTTTCTTTGGAGATAATATAATGCAACCCCTCTGTCTTAAAACAAGGAAAATAAAGCACAGGGAGAGAAAGCGACTTGACAGGGGACACAGTTATTGGAAAAACCCAGTCTGGAAGCCAGGATTCCAATGTGTTTATCAGGAAGTCTAAAGTACAACTGCTTTCTACAAATATTGATATATTAAACAGGGATCAGGTTCTGTAGCACTTTTTAGCTTCAAAGATTATCCCTGTTTCCAATTATATTTTTCTTTCTTTCTTTAAAGACAAAAAAGCAAGTTTCTAAGAAACTATTTAGACAGTGTCACAAAGGTACCTGCCACTCACCAGGACTCTATCATTCACAGGGTTTGCTGACTTCAAGCTTTTAGGAGTGAACAAGCCCTCAATTATTTGATGATGTTGTTCTTTTTACTTTTAAATTAACTCATCACAAAGATGACTCAACATACTTGTTAATACATGATTTTAAATCAAAGCAAATCTGTGATCACCAGAGCAACGAAAGACATATATACCCATCAAAGTTATTACACATATATTAGTGACTCCAAGAAGCAAATAGTTAAAATTATTATGAAATAGAAAATAGACAAAATAATACAGATTATCAAATGACCTCACATGAGAAAGTGAGAAGAAAACAGTAATTCGAGCAAATACTCTTTCATGTCACTGAGCACATGTCATGCTGAAAAGTACATTGGACTCTAGGAGGATTTAGTTCAAGAACTTTATTTTACCTTGCATCTAACTATCCATTTATGTACCTGTATGTGATATTCAAACTTTACTACCACAGTGTGCACTCTCAAGAAGTCAGGTTTAAATGTAAGTGGGTAACCTAAGCAAATGATTCACTGAACAGAACTGATCGACACTAATGATCATTTCATTTGGCCAAGATACAAACAACTTTCAAATATTTCTAGAAATTTCAGTTACCTTCTCATATGCAAATCTCCCCATCTCAATTCAGCTCCCCAAGTACTGTTAGTTCTTCCTCCAAATCCTGTTTGTTCATGCTGTTTTGCTCTTTTCATGATAGAACAAAATGCACTCAAATCATTCTCATTAATCAAATAAAAGACACCTTCCTTTTCACACAGCCTTCTCACAAAGCTAAGGTAAACAGCTCACTCTAACTCTTAATTTTCATTTTAGAAAGTTTACCTCATCCTGGGACAGATTTTTGGTTCTATCAGTCTTCTACTGAAAAGTCAGATTGATAATTATTTTCATGTGTATGTGTGCATTTCTTCCACAACCTGAATGCGAACTCCCAGAAGACAAGAATCATGTCTCTTTTGGTGTCACCTTTGCTTTCCTAATGGAATACAATACTTTGCATATGGTAATTTTGCATACATAAATAAGTCCCTTCTAAGGAGAGCCATGCCTACCTTGAAGGTACATGCTAAGAAGAAGGGGAATTAAATGAGAAGAGTTCAGCACATTGCCTGACACCTGCCATGGAGGAAACACTGTCTGTGACAAAGAAGAAACTGTTGAGAAATGCACTCTGGTGGCCAGGAAACCAGAATCCCCACCGTGAGTCACTGCTGATTTTTTAAGTGACTTCTGGAATGCCATGTCACATCTCTGAGCCTCAGTTTTCTCATTTCAAAACTAAGTATCTCAGATTAGGCTAGGGTTTCTGAACATTGGCAATTTCTACATTTGGGGCTGAATACTTAGTTGTTTTAAGAGGCTTTTTTTGTGCACTGCAGGATGTTTAATAGCATCTCTGGCCTCTATCCACTAGATGCCAGTAGCATCCCTCTCCAACTTGTGAAGACCCAAAATGTCTTCAGATACTGTCAAATATTCTCCCCCAGAGGGATGAGGGCAAAAGCATATTAGTTGAGAATCACTGGATTTGATGATGGGTAAAGTCCATCTGGTCTACAAAAAACTCTGCAAAGAAGTACCAATCCTAAAATCCCTTTGTGACCCTTGGACGTGCTCAGTATCCTGCAAAGTCTCACCTATTCCATTCATGAAAGTTTGACCCACACAATTCAAACCAAAGATGGAGAAAAAATATGCTAGGGATCATGACCATTATCCAGGAAACAGAAAACTTCTGACATGCAAGATGTAAAGTACTACTGCTACACATCAGTGGAGTCCTTCCTCAGCCTAGGGCAAAAGCTTTATCCATTGGGCAGCACCAATGACATTATTAGACACTAAGTACGTATTCTCAGGCACTTTTTGTGAATAACAGGTGGGGTCCAACAAACCAAACTCCTGGCTCAAGTGGGATTTAAGAGAAAGGAGAGGCACGGAAACCCTCTCTGGTCATATCAAAGTAGCAGGAATAATACATGGGAGAAAAAAAAAGGATGGCTGTACTGCTCACATAGTAATAAATTGACTGACCCGTGGTATTCCTTTCAGAATGTCATCTGTAATTTCTTGCAAATGTTTAATTGTGACTAGCTTCATTGAAAAAATTTATTTAATCTTACTTTTTTTGTTTTTAATGCAAAGTGCTTTTGGCCACCATGTTCTAGGGACTGAGACATTGAGGTAGCCTTTACAGAATACTTACAGATTAATTCCAGTCATTGCTTTTGCACTAAATTTTGCCTCTTCCTCCATGTATGATTAATAGCTCTTAATACAGGAGCTCTAGTTAGGCTCACAAAATGATGTCATAACTATTCAGAAACTTTCTTGCATGAAATCTTAGTCTTTGATCTTAAGAACTTTCTTGGGTTACATTACTGGATAAATTGCCATAGAAAGCCTATTTTCTCCTATCAATCCTTTTTTTTTTCATTTTTAGAGGATTAAATCTTAAGTGACTGAGGTATTTTTGCCAATACACTATATAGAGTGTACTCTGAAGCTTTATACCAAGGTCTTCCTGGACAATGTGCTCATCAACACCATATTTCTTCACATGGCATGCTGGAAGAGCCCTGCTTGACTCATTATCAATATTTCTTTCATATTTTAATTCATGTTTCAAAAGCTAATCTCTGATCCAAATCTTAGGTTGTCCCAAGTCCTTGGGATGTCTTGAGAGGTCAGGAAACCCCTTACAGGCTCTGTTAACAGTCAGGGATTCCTTGGGCCTAAGGATAGAGATTGGAAAATTATACTGTAATGTTGCTTTAATATTCTATGATTTTAAGAGTGATTATTGCTATCAAACTCACCTCTATCTCTCCATATCACCCCTTCCCCCAAAAAAAACTATCAAAGTAGCAAACTCATTTTACTTTATTAGTCAGGAAATACTACTTTTACTTTCAACCAAGCAGAGTTCTCTTATTTCCCCTTCCTGCTAGTGATCTGTGATCATATGGACATCTATCACCTATTGGTGACTCCTTCCACCCACAGTGACACAGATGAAAGTCCATTCAAATACATTAGCAATCCATCTTGACTGACCCTTTTGCAGGAATTAGAAAGCAAATACCAATACATGGTCTTATCTGCAAAAGGCCATTTCTCAAAAACAATAAAGTATGTGAATGTGATTGTGGCTTTGTGCTATCTGGCATTCTACATAAGATGGCTGTGCCAGTGATTCCAGAAGCAGTAGAAAGATAAAAGAAGATAGAGAGAAAGGAGGTAGGAGAAGGCTCTTCCGGTTGATTAAGAATGTGAGTCCTGGCACATCTTGTTTCATTTAAAATAAGCACTGGTTAAATCCTTATTTTCCTTGTTAGTCACAAGCTGCACTCAAGCTCATCAAAATGCAGTTAGTTCAATTTGGTCATAATATCATATTATTCAATTTGCAACCTCAAATGTTCCCAAACACCTCCAGGAAATGTAGTTTCTCACCTACATGCTGTAAAAGAATTCTTCCCCCTTAGATAGTTAAAAGAGGCTTTTCAGTTAATGGAAAACATTAGAACAAAATTCTCAATTATAATAGCTGAAATCCAAAAAATAATTCTAAAAAGAAACATTCCACTTACGTGAGTGCCTTTCTTTGCACTCATGTCTGCTATAGTTTCTAACTCCCCATTCAGTAAAGAGAGTTCGTGTTTCTTCCAGGGCAGGGGAGGGCTCTACCTAAGGGTTACAGATGGAAGAATATGATATACCAGGTTAGAACCCACTCTAAAATTGAGAAGAATTTCAACACAAATAGTGATTGAGTTTGTTAACACTCGGTAGCATTTCTGTGTCAGAAAAAAAAGGCATGACAATTATTTTAAAAGCCTCAAGTCTTCAAATGTGCTTAAAATAGCATTTAATGATTTAAATATAAATGAATCAATATACACTTACACTAAACTTTCCCTAGAAACCCAGCTGGTTAAGTTAGGTTTTAACAAAAGAGCACTCAGACTCCTTTGTCCTTATTAAAGGTAAAGTTTTCTGGTGTGGGCTCTAACCTGGGTTTGGTACTTACATTTAGAACACTAGGAATACTCATAGTATATTTTTAAAAGGAGTAAAATGGAGTGCCTTGTATGTATTACTAACTCCACATCATTTCCAGTATTCACAACAACCCCACAAGGCAAGTAGCATTGTTGTCCCCATTTGACACACAGGAAATTGAATGTCAAAGAGGTTAAGGAATATGTTCAGAGTATCCCAGTCCCCAGTATGCAGAACTGAGGTTCAAATCCAGGTCTTGATGTCTCCAGAACCTATATTCCTGCTCACTACACCATATGTCATATTAATTGGTTTATCTATGGTAGCCAGAATAAAAGCCCCTCAAAGGTGCCCACAGCCTAACCACTGGAACATATGAATATATTACCTTAAATCTGCAGATGTAATTAAGGTCACTAATCAGTTCACCTTTAGATAGAGGGGATTGGTCTGTATTATCCACGTAAGTCCAATGGAATCATGTGCTCTTAAAATTAAAAAAAAAAAAAAGATGCAGAAGACTAGGTCAGAGAGATGAAAGTGAACAAAAATCAGGGCCGATTGAAAATGTGAGAGGTCTCCACCTGCTGTGGCTAGCTTTGAAGATGGAGGAAGGAGACTATGAGCCAAAAAGGAAATACACATAGCCTCTAAAAGCTGGGAATGGACCTCCATGGAAAGCAATCAAGGAAACAGGAATCTACATCCTACCAGGAATTGAATTCTTCTAACAACCAAAATAAGCAAGGGAATGGATACTCCTCTAGAGCTTCCAGAAAGAAACACAGCAATGCTAAGACCTTAGTTTTGTACTGGTGAGATGTATAGACACGCTTCTGACTGACAGAAATGTAACATAATAATTTGCATTGCTGAAGCCACTAAGTTTGTGACAACTTGTTATGGAAGTGATAGAAAACTAACACAATATCTAAACCTTAATTCTGAAAGCCTAACTAGGTCTAAAGTCCATAAGCCTACAATTAGTTTAAGAACAATAATCAAATATTAGATATGGAACTGACACATCTTCACCATCTTCCACCTGAGAGGAAAACACACACACACAAAGATGAGTCTTTTGATCATTTTTATTTTCCATTCCCTCTCATAATACTAAATAACTTTTTCCATATCCTTTCAACAAGTACTTACAGGGAACCTATTACATGTCAGGCACTATTTCAATGCATACAATACATAGCAGAAGGGAAAAAATGTAGACAAAACCCCTTGACCTCATTCTGTTTTACACATATGGGGTAGGAAGCGGGGCAAGTAAACAGACAGCAAACAAATCAGTAAGATGAGACTTCTAATGATTTCTGAGTCACTGACAAAAAGAGAGCTGGTCTGAATTGCTGCTAGACCCATATAGTGAGAAAAAAATATTTTACAAGTTAAGCTCCTGACATGTTAACTTTCTGTTACTGCAGTACAACCTAGCCCAATCTAAATAACATAGAAAGCCTTAGTGAAAAGGTAACTTCAGAGGAGAGGCCTGAGGGAAGAGCAGAATAGAGTGAGTCATGGAAGTATCTAGAAGAATCTTCCCAGTAGAGGGACCAAAAATGCAAAGATCCTGAGATAGAAGGATGACTTCCCAATTGTTTTTTTTTTTTTTGTTTGTTTTTTGTTTTGTTTTGTTTTTAATGAAGAAGACCAACATGTATGGAACTAAGAGACTGTCAGAGAGAGTTGTAAGGGGCGACAAGAAGCCTGCTCATGGAAGCCACTGTATTAACACTGGCTTTAATTCTGAGTGGCAGGGAACCATCAAATGGTTTCAGGCATGATGTGTTCTGTTTTATACGATCAGAAGGTCACTCTTGCTGCTATGAACAGACTTCAGGGCACACAGATAAAAGCAGATAGACTGGTTAGGAAGCAACTGCTATAATCCACACAACAGATTAGAATAGTAAGCACTTAGTGGTGCAGGTGGGAGGAAGTGGTTATATTCTGGCTACATACTCTAGGAATAAAGACTCACTCTTATGAACAGAAGTTCTATCTAACAGTATGCAGTAACTATTTAATATATATCCCCTTTGATAATGGTAATTCCAGAAGAAAAATATTTATTGTGGGTTAGTTAATTCTACTCTTTAGGCATGGGAAGAGAGAAAGCTCCTCACATGTAACTCTCCCCTGCAGCCCCATTGTATTAAATGCATCTATATAGAATGTGATAAAGTAGGTATCCAGCAAACATTAGCCTTGCATGAGAGTATTATTAACAGCAGTGATGGAGAGTGATGGGCAGTTTGCAAAACAACATTCTTGAGAAATTAGCTCTCTTGAGCCTTGTTTCACTTCTATAAATCTCTTCCTTCTGTCTTTATGTCAAAGATTCCACCAAGCAAATCTAACGCTTCAAGTGATAGTGGGAGAGAAGAGTGAAGAAAAAATAACCTTAGAACTGAGGTGCCTTGACTCCTAGCCCAAACTAAGAACCTATCTCTCACTATACATGTCACATAATCTGTGTGAGCCCAGATGTGCTCAAATAGATTTGACTAGAGGATCTCTAAATTGCTTAATTTACAAGGAGGTATTGGGTTCTTCCCTGTTCTGTATTATATTTTCTTCACTATGAAACACACTAGCATAACACTGCTGGCTTTTCTTTGCCCCATCATTCACTGTTTTCTGGAAGGGGTACTGGTGAGATTTTAAAAGAGCAACTAGCATTCCTAGCCTAACCCTTTCTTCTTTCCTTTCTCCTTGGGAGCTGGCTAACCACAGAAAGTTTGTATTCCACTCTGCTTCTCTATCCTGTAATATTTGGAGATGGAGGCCCCATGCCAGGTAATGGGTAAGAGAATAAGACAGGAGTCTACTATGATCCAGAGATGCTTATGAAAAAGTGCATATTATTATCTAGCTACAGGGTTCATTATTACATTGTCCACCTTTTCACAAATAAAACCTCACCTCCTACTATAGTAGACTGTCATGTAATGGGCACCCACGGGGATTGGTAAATGCTGTATAAATGTAAGTATACTCTCCATTAACTGGAACCCAAGCAACTGGCACTCTCAAGCAACAGGTAAAATTTTCCAGTTTCTTGGGATTGTGCCAGTTGCTTCAGTTCCAGTTAATGGAGAGTCTACTGTGTTAATTTCATTAAGAATAAAGGTGATATTTTATTGCTCATACCTTTTTCTTTTGACTAGTTTTTTTATTTATTTAAAACTTGGACAGGAGAGGAAAAGAGCTTCCCCTCCCAAATTCCCATTAATATATATAAATTCTCAGAATCATGGTTTTGAACTATTGGAAAAGTCCTAAAATCTCTACAGAATATCAAGCTCTGCTAGCCAGATTGGCTTATGGAGGATACCATTATTTTTCATGGCCAAGACAAGTACCAGGAGGCCTGCACTCATAGGCCAAGATAAATGGGAGGGATAAATGAAGGAAAGAAGCTAAAGAAGAAATGGGAGACATGGGTAAGTGTTGGTTTGCTCCTTCTCAGATGGAAGGAGTAGGATGCTATGTTCATTTAAAAACCTGCTACTGTGGATATCACTAGCTATTGATGATGTTCTAAAATCCCACAGGAACCTCATTAGGAAATTTTATTTCAAAGCAGCAAAAATAAGATGGAGAGGGATAATGCATGCCATACATGGGGACAGAAACATTAATGCAAGGGAGAAATATAGCTGTGAACCCTTCCTCTTGGATTGCAGTAGAGCAAAGTGTCCATACCAGGAGGCAACACAAGATTCCCAAATCTGACCTCCCTGTCATTTCTGAGGGCCCTCTGACAAACCTCCAATATTTGCATTAATTAAAATCAAACCAACAAACCTGGTTACTTGAGGAGTGCCCATTGGCACCATCAAGAAATTAAAACCTGCCACTCTTCAAAGCTAAAGGGGAGGAACCATTTTCCACTTCTCATACTAAAGATGGCTCTTTGCTTTCTCTTTAATGAAGAGCTAAGTGGAGTTCAAGATTGCACACATGAAAACCAGGACAAAATGTCCCACAAAACGCTCTCCCAATTAGGAATTTAATTGCTGATAGGTAGAAGAGATACCTTTAGATTTCCTATGAGATACATAAGTATCATAATCAATATTACCTTTTAGAGTAGTCTAGAGAGCAGTTCATTCCTCTTTCCTATTCCAATGTCTTTGTATAACATTTAACTGACAACTTCCCAAAGACACATTTAATGTATGTGAGATGTTCTCAGAGGCTTCAGATACTACCTTTGAGTCTGTCCCTAGTTGGCAAAGAGACCCTCAGGCTAAGCTATGAAAACGTTGACAAAATGTTTTTGGCTGAGAGCAGGGTGGGTCACACTCAAATTTAGTAAGTGGCAATGATCGTGACCTGACCTATGTGTTACTCTGAGTTGCCAACATTTTGCTGCAGGCTATTTCTTTATACTTTCCCATATTCTAGAGGGAAATCTGAGTGGGAATCCTCTTTTTATATCTATATTTAGGGTGGTTGCAATGAATGGAGACAGTGGCAAGGTAAGTAGAAGAAGCAGTAGTAAGCTGACCAGATGTCCCATTTTAAACAGGACAGAAAACAACATATGGTCAGCCTAGTCTCACTGGGCTAAATTCAAGATGTCAGGAGGCTGACCACATGTACCGTTTGAACTAAGACAGTAATGTTTTTTTCTCGCCCATTTAAAATGAGAATTACAGTCAGCCTAGGCAGTGGACATGCCTAGCTGGGAATCTCCAGCAAGAGAAGTCCTTCTACCTCTGCTCCTGACTCCATCTTTGCCTTTTTGTTGCTGAGAAAATGCAGCTTGCTTCTCTTCTCCCAGAAGTTCCCTGGAGGCACACAACTCAAAATTTTGTAACCAGACTTGTAATGTGCAGCAGCAACAATGTAGAAAATAGACTGAAAAAAGGTCCTCAGTCCCAATTCAGGTTCATAGTAAAAACAGGGATTGGATGAGTCATGGTGCCATAATAATTGGATTAGCCCCTAGTCAGGGAAAAGGGCATGTAATTACTAAAGAACATTGTAATGGTTATTTTACATATGAACTTGACTAGGCCATAGGGTGCCTGGTTATTTGATCAAACATTACTGTATTTCTGTGAGGGTATTTTGAATGAGACAAACGTTTGAGTTGGTATACTGAGTAAATCAGATTACCCTCCCTAATGTAGATAGGCCTCACTAAACCGAATGAAGGACTGAATAGAACAAAAAGGCTGACTTTCCCATAAGTAAAGTAGAACTCCTTCCGCTGATGGTCTTTGAACTAAGTCATCAGCTTTTTTCTTGCCTTTCAATGCAAACTAAAACATTGGCTTTCTTTAGGTCTCAAGGCTGCTTGACTTTGGACTAGAATTATATCATTAGTTCTCCTGTTTCTCAAGCCTTAGGAATTAAACAGGAACTAACCTCTTACCTCTCCTTGATGTCTGGCTTGATGACTCACCCTACAGCTTTTGGGACTTGCCAGTCTCCATGTTCATGTGAACCATTTTAGGATGTATTTCAGGTCCAGGTCAGTTGATTTTAGGTTAATCAAGAATTGGCTGACCAGACATACAGTTTTAAACAGGACAGAAAGCAATGGAACTGTCCTGTTTCAAACAGTATGTGTGGTCAGCCTACTGACACCTTGAATTTAGCCCAGTGAGATTAGGCTGACCATACATACCGTTCGAAACAGGACAGTGCCATTGTTTTCTGTCCCATTTAAAATGTCTGGTCAGCCTAATCAAAAGGGAGATTAATCTGGGTCTACCTGACTTAATCAGGTGAAAGCATTATAAAAGAAAGATTCATCTGCTGGCCTTTAAGAAACAAGCCACCCTGTGAGAAGGCCTAGGAGGAAGTCATGTGACAAGAACACTGGGCAGTCTCCAGAAGCTGAGAATGGTTCCCAGCTGACAGTAAGAAAATGGAGATGTAGGTCCTACGGCCACAAACAGCTGAACTCTGGCAACAATCACATGAGTAGAAGAGGATCTTGACCTCTAGAAAGGAATATAGCCCAGCCAACATCTTGAATACCACCTGGTGAGGGCCTTAACAGAGGAGCATGCTATGCCATGCCCGCTAAACATGTATCGGCAAGGTCTTTATTAGCCATAAATGTGCTGTTGTTTTAGGCTTTGATGGTTAAGATTGAAGAAACAGGCTCTGATGATGGACCACAGTAATTAGGATGAATCTCTTTATGTGTTCAACAAAAACTACCATGATAAACACAATTATCTCAATATTTATCATTAGTCACCTCAGAAAGTTTATAATAGGATCTGAGTAGACTAAAGTGTTAGTAATATTTCTTCCATTTGAAGTAAAGTCATTCTAAACATGAACTATAAAAAAACTTTTTATGAGTAGTAGTCAATCCTTAGAAGAGACTCATTTGTGATCATTATCTTGTTTCAGAGAAAAAGATTATTTGAAAACAGTCATTTTAAATAATGTAACTATTTTTGAAGAGTAAGATTTTCTCTCTTCATAATTTTTTTATTGTGACAAAAATATAATGCAAAACATGCCATTTTAACCATTTTTAAAGTGTACCATTCAGGGGTATTACTTACATTCACCATAGTATGTAACCATCACCACTATTTCCAAAAATAATTTTTCATCACCATAAACAGAAACTCTGTAACTATTAAGCAATAACTCCACATTCTCCTCTCTGCCCATCCCTTGGTGTCCTCTAATCTACATTCTGTCTCTATGAATTTACCTAAGTGTAATCACACACTATGTTTTTTGGTGTCTGGCTTATTTCACTTAACATAATGTTTTCAAGATTCATCCATGTTGTAACATGCATCACACCTTCTATTGTATGTACATACTACATTTTGCTTATCCATTCATCTGCTGATGGATACTTGGTTTGTTTCCAACTTTTTACCACTGTGAATAATGCTGCAATGAACATGGACATATAAGTATCTGTTTATGTCCCTGTTTTAAATTTTGGAGGGCATATACCTAGGAATGAAATTGCTGAATCACATGGTAAATATATCCTTTTGTGGAACTGTCAAAATGTTATTCACAGTGGCTGCACCAGTTTACATTTCCACCAGAATTTTATCAAGGTTCCAATTTCTTTACCTTATTGTCAACACTTGTTATTTTCCTTTCTTAAAAAAATATAGCCATCTTAATGGGTATGAAGTGGTATCTCATTATGGTTTTGATTTGCATTAATGTCACAATGTTGAGCAACTTATCATGTACCTATTGGAGATTGAATATCTTCTTTGAAGAAATGTCTATTCAAGTCCATTTTTTTCTGTTTTGTTTGTTTTTGTTGAGTTTTTTAAAATTCATTTTTATTGTTAGACTTATTGGGGTGACATCTGTTAGCAAGGATTACATAGGTTTCAGGCATACAATTCTACAGTGCATTGTCAACTTGTGTATAATAAGTTCACCACCTAATGTGACTTCTCTTTCCATCACCTTATATTTAGTTTTTGTTGAGTTTTAAGAGTTCTTCATATACTGATGCTCCTCAATTTACAATGGGATTATGTCCCGATAAACCCATCATAACTTGAAATTCTCAGAAGTCCAAAATGCATTTAATACATCTAACCTATCAAACATCATAGCTTAGCCTATCCTACCTTACACGTGCTCAGAAAATATTACCAAAACAAACAAACACAAAAAGGAAGTCTGTAGCAACAATGGACACTTTAAAGTTGTGGTTATTTACTCTCAAGACAGCATGCCTTAATGGGAACTGTGGCTCACTGTTGCTGCCCAGTATCACAAGAGAATATTATAATGTATATGGCTATCCTGGGAAAAGAACAAAATTCAAAGTATGGTTTCTACTGAAAATGCATCCCTTTTACACCATCATAAAATTAAAATATTGTGAGTTTAACTATTGTAAGTTGGGGACCGTCTGTATTCTAGATATTAAACCTGTTTCAGATATATGATTTTGAAAACTTTTTTCCATTGTGTGGGTTCTTTTCACTTTCTTGATACTGTCCTTTGCACAAAAGTTATTATTTAAAAATAAAGTTTTTCTTTTTTATGAACCAATTTATCTCATTTTTCTCTGTTGCTCATGCTTTTGGTGTCATATTTAAGATTCTGTTGCCAAATTCAAGTATATGAGGGAACTACCCTCTATAATTTCTTCTAAGATTTTAAGGCTTTAGTGACTATTCAGTATAATCTCCATTAACTGCCACTCAAGAAACTGGTTGCTTAAGAGTGCCGGTTGTTTGAGTGCGGGTTAATGGAGGTCTACTTAAATTTATCCAGCATTTACCAATTCCCATGGGTACTGTTTAACTGAGAGTCTACTGTATTTCATTTTTTTAATCCATTTGAGTTAATGTTCACATATGCTATGTGGTAGGGGTCCAACATGATTTCTTTGCATGTGGAAGTCCGGTTGTCTCTGCACCATATGTTAAAGAGACAACTGTTTCTCCATTGAATGAACTTATCACCTTTGTCCAAAAAAATCAATTGGTCATAAATGCATGAGTTCATTTCCGGATGCTCAATGCTATTCCATTGGTTTATAAGTCTCTCATTATGCTAATAACACAGTTTTCATTCATGTAAGTTTGTAGTAAATTTTAAAATAAAGGAGTATGAGTCCTCCATCTTTGTTCTTCATTTTCACAATAATTTTGTCTGTATAGGGGACACTTGTAATTCTAGATGAACTTGAGGTTTAGCTTTTCCATTTCTACAAAAAAGACTGTTGGATTTTGAAACAGATTTCATTTAACCCATAGATCACATTGAGTAGTATAGACATCTTAACTATTACGTTTTTCTTTTTTTTTTTTTTTTTTTAATTCATTTTTATTGTTAGACTTATTGGGGTGACATCTGTTAGCAAGGATTACATAGGTTTCAGGCATACAATTCCACAGTGCATTGTCAACTTGATGCATAATAAGTTCACCACCTAATGTGACCCCTCTTTCCATCCCCTTATATTTAGCTTCCCCCCCTCCTCTCCCACCC
>PVJL010005771.1:0-41574 GCA_004026885.1 Lyroderma lyra
GCCAGCAAACGCTGAGTTTCCTACAACAGAAAAATGTGAACACATTCATGAAACAGATGTCATTTTGCTAAACACCCAAATAAAAATTAGTTCATCTCTTAAACATGAACATAACTGCACCTCTTCAATCTCCTGATGTGGTTTTTATTTAGCTTATAAAATACAAAGTTCAAAGAAAAGACCATTTAAATAAGCACAATCAGTTGAATATAACTGCAAGTGAACATTGGTAATGTTATACGTTCTAACTACAAATATCTACAAATACACTGATAATAAAATTAGGCTAATGAAACACTTTGTACTCAAGGAAAAGAAGAAAAGGAAAAATAACATTAGGATTACTATATAGGTAAGGCAACTTCCCTTGTTTAAACTCTACCGAAACCAAGCTGTTTAAAAAGTAAGATTAGTTTTAAAGCCTCTGAAAAGCACAGTGGAATGAAGGACAGACAAGTGTGTCCGATCTAAACACTGGAGGGCCAGAGAAGTGAATGACGATGAACCTTAAAAGGATCTTCCTACTCCTCAACCCTCCTATCATTAGCTCTCTTTTGCATCCTCCTCCCTCTCATCTGAAAAACTAACCTTCCTCCTCACCCTTCAAATCTCCAACACTCCATCTCCACTCTTCTGGCTGATGACCACTTTCTATTTCACGAGAAAGCCAGAATTTCGAGTTCCCTCAGCAGCATCTGCACACCTGCACGCACCGGTGCCCCTTGGGCCCTGCCTCTTCCCATTGCCACAGATGAAATGGGGCTCCTCTTGGCTAAGGGCAGCCTCTCTGGACACTAGATCTCACCTCCTTCTCACCCACTCAAAGATCTCTTCCTCTCCTGAATCATCAGTTTTCCCTTTTTTATTAGATCTTGCCCCCAACTGTACAAACTTGCTGTAATTTCTCCCAACAAGAGAAAAATGACCTTGACCTGACTCTCCCATACCAGCTACTGCCCCATGGCTTTGCTCCTCTTTGAAAGTGACCTGTACTTGCTTGCCTCCAATCTCTCTCCTTCCCTCCAATCAGGCTTAGCCACCAGCCTGCTCACTGAAACCACCAATGACTCTGGCGTGGTGAAATCAAAGGGTCAATGCTTCATTTTAATCTAACTTGACCTGAATGCAACATCTTGCCCAACTGGTCTGCCCTCCTCCATGCAAGGCTTCTTCAGCCAGCTTCCTGCAGCCACACGCTCCCTACCTGTCTGGCAGCAACCTTCAGCCAGTTCCCCCCTACCTCCCCCACACCCTATTGCTCATGTGTGCCAGGGCTCTGGCCTAGGGCTGCTTCCATTAGCAATCTCATCTAGTCCAATGAACTTAAATACTAAGTACTCTCTGGACATCTGGAAGCCTCTCCAAATTCCTATCCAGCACAGTTCTCTCCCCTGATCGTGTTTCTTCCATCCACAGCTCCTCTTGAATGTCTAATATGCGCCCCCAAACTTAGCATGACGATCCTCACCTTCAATGAGCTCCTCCCCTAAAGCCTTCATGCCCCACACATCCAAGGTGGTCAGCAAACGCTGTCAGCTTGAACACAGATGTCTATCGATGACAGGACTGCTGCCCACCACCACACCAATACACCTGACCCACACCACGCCAGCGCCCACCTGCCATCCCGCAGGAGCCTCCCAACTCTTCTCCGTTTCTGACCTCGCTCCTGTCCCTCTCAGGTCTGCACTCCACAAACCTGTAAAAACTAATGTCCCTATAATGCCCCTCCCCAAAGAGGCTTTCTGGGATCCCCTCCCCCCACTCACCCCTCACTTCTGTCAGTTATGCTTCCCCATTCCACTCCCACCCCGTGTTCCCGCCAGACTAGCTTCTCTGCAGATCCTCCACCTGCCAGACACAGTCCTCCCCGAGGCGTTGCACTTGCTCTCCCTCCTGACATTTCTATCCGGCTCGCTCCCTCAGCCCAGCAGATCTTCATTCAGACGTGTTTCCTCAGTGAAGCCTCCACACCGGAAACTGCAAAACCCGGACCAGCCTGCCCCTCCTGCACCCCCAGCCCTGCACCCCTCCCCCATCTCCACAGGGCTAACTCACCGCCCATCTCACTGTTTCCTTCACAACACAAGTGCCACCAAAGGAGATGTGCATCTGTTTTATTTATTGCTTTGTCCTCAGTGTTTGGAAGACTGCCTGGCACCAAAGATAGTCCATAAATACTTGTTGAATTATGACTCTATTTGATGCTTTAAAAAATGAATAAACTCGGAATTTCATCTTTAATGAACATTAAAGAAGTCATTCAAAGCAGGAAGTGTGTTCCACAGTAAGAAAACAAAAGAATCACTTCAAGTGTGGGGAGAAATTAACTTCTATTTATAATTTATTTTTACTCATAAAATGTTAATATTCAATATACAAACTGACAATAGTATGTGTACTTGTGTATATTAGTAATACATTTTCAACACTTTAAATAGCCATGTGTAGTCAAAAACTTTAGAACACTGCTGTATCTAAGCTTACAGGTATGAAAACCAGTAAGTGAGAATACTGTATATTTACCCTGCTTTCACTTAAGAAAAATTATACACATTACACCATTTCATCCTACAGCCTACAGTGCATATACTAAAAATAGATTTGTCAGCAGTCACATACTAAAATAGTCAAAAGATACAGACACAAAATCAACTCCTTCCCCAAAATGTGTTGAGCCCGTATTCATTTAAAGTAACACCTCTAGTACTTTAAAATCCAAGACTAGTTTTATTTTGTTTGGTTTTAATGGTGGCAATGCCAGGACAAATGAAAAACTAAAATGTTATAAACTACTTTCAGCAAAATGCTCTTTAGGTTCAAAGTAAAACATTTTCAGAGCATTAAAAAGGCTCTCAAGAGGCAATAAAGAAACTTCTCCCATCCTGGGAAGTCCTCTGACATTAACTATTAATAGAACAAAAGAAGGTGGTATTCATTTTTAAGAGAAAAGCAAAGCTAGTAAGGATGAACAGGGGGAGTAAACGCATGAGAAAAGAACCGGAAGGCAGTCAAGTCCTTCCCCCTTCCCTGCCAGCCTCCTCAGTTTTGCCCCAGATCTCCTTATCTTTAGAACCACAGAGGCAGACCGGAGAAAAAGGTAAAGCTGAGGCCCAAGCACCCTGAAACACCGCTCCCCGACTACAGAATATAATGGCAGCACTAGTCAAAGCTATAAAAAGCTCCCAGAAGAACCTCCAAGATCATACCCCAAAATAGCTATAAAATCCCTCCTGGTACACACTGTCAGAGAGAGCTGCAGCTCTTCACTTCCTCGTCTTCAGTTCACCTTCCCAACCAGTCTTTACAAAAATGTATCTATTAAACTTCTGTGACCCAACCCATTATGAGATTTAATTCGACCACATTCTAGATGTGAAACTTTGAAATAGTTTGAGATGCACTCAAATGCTAATGGATTTTGACACTGTGAAAATATGCATAATTATTTCACTACATGGCACTGATTTCCCAAACCCACAGCATAAATTATGGGAGGAAAAAAGAATAAAATCCAAACCAAATGGAACAAGTCTCACCCAAAGAAGTGGTGTCAATGTTTTTCCCTAAAAAGGCAAAAACTGGGTAGGAAGTAAAACCCTTCCTGCTACGAAACACCTTGTTTTATACTGTTCTTTGGAAGAGACAGTGAAGTACTGTGTGACTTCTTCAAGTCTAGAAAAACAGGTTCAAATCTACTACATGGCTTACTTAACTGTATTTCTGAGCAAGTAATTTACATTGCTTTTCAGCCTCATCTACAGTTAACACTAGCCCTCACACATAGTTGCTATGAAGATCCAAATGAGAACACCTTAAAAGGACTTGACAAGTGAGATTACACAAGAAGGCCACAGTCATATACAACCGATTTAAAAAGAGCGGAGGGTAAGACCAAACACAAGAAACCTCCAGATTTATTAAATAACAGTGTTTGTTTTTAATGAAAACAGAATAACCCTTAGTTGTATCTTGTGATCCTACTTGTTTAAAAGCAATCCTTGGACTGAATCTCAGGTAGAACTGAGCTTTTAAAAGGCCATGCAGAACAGAAAGCACTGTAGTTAGTTACTGAAAAGGAACTACTTATGTACAAGAGTATAGATTTAAGTGGTAGCAAGAATAAGTCCTAAGGAAACTACCCCATCTTACAAAGTATGTACAGCAGTTCATGCTGCAAATACTTTAAATGGAAGTTAAATAACATAAATTGATCCGATTATCGAGAGATCTATTGGGACTCAAAAAGTAAATGCCACAGTAAACTACTACACTTGACATTTTGTCAACTAAACTCCCTTACCTAGGACTTTTCCCATTTTTAAGCTCATTAACAATTTGTGCTTACACAAAGCAACGTTAAGGTCTTACTATACATTTTGCCAAATAATGATTAAATTATGTACAGTAAAATTTTAGCTAACAGTAGTCTTAGAAAAAGAGTGGTAATTTGTGTGTGAGGAAGTTGGTCCAGTTAGTAACTATTTATACTCCTAACACATAATCTGTATAGCAATTAGGTTTTTCTCCAATTATAATATTCTCTGCAACATAAGACTAACAATGTCAATTGTGGAACTTTTAGCTCATTTCATCCAAGAGCTATCTGACTAGATTCAATAAATCTATCAAATTTGTTATCACTAAAATAAGTCACAAAATTGAGAGATGCCTCCTCAATGATGCCTATTCTGTCTACTCCAACCTGTCATTACATCTTTTAAGTGATTCTAAAATATTAACACAGGGGCCCCTCTGGGGGAGTTTGCAAATAAAGCAAAAGTCAATGTGCCTAAGTGTAAACCACTTGAGGGCAACTACACGTTCATCCTCTACATGTGTGAGTGGACTTCTTAAAAATGTTACCAGTGACATTTTTGCGTGTCATGTCCCTAACATCTTGTTTTAGCCCTGTGGTTTTTACTGCACAATTTTGCTAACACATTAAATCTCAGAGAAACAGGTCTCCTCGTAGTGGAACTGACTGTATATATCCCAGCTGGGATAAGAAACAGAACTAGTTTCTTCACCACACTACTTCCTTACAAATCCTAACACCAGCTAGAGGTGCACCACCGCAAAAACGGTAGATGAAGGCTGTCCTCTTCACAAGTTCTGTCCAACAAAAATATAACACAAACCGCACGCGTACTTTTAAATTCAGTAGTAGGCACATTAAAAAGTAGAGGAACAGGTAAAATTCATTATATTTTTTATTTAACCCAATAAATTCAGAATAGTATAATGTCAAGATGTAATCAATTTAAAAACTGACATTATTTTACGATCCTTTTTCACACTAAGTCTTCAAAATCCAGTGTGTAATTTATACTTACAGCACATATCAATTTGAACTAGCCACATTTCAAGTGCTCAATAGTCACACAGGGCTAATAGCTATCATAAAGGACAGTTAAAAACTTAAAAAAAAAAAAAAAAAAAAAAAAAAGAGAGAAGTCCACAGACAGTAATTAATCCAAGCAAGGCAGCTGCATAATAGAACACGGGTTAATCGCTAAGGAATAATTCTTTTTACAGTCCACACTACCCCCTAGTGGATGTAAGACATCACCTACTTATTCAACCCCATTTCCTTTGCAAATGGAAAACTGATACTCATATAAGTTAAATTATTTTACCCTAGCTCACTACCTTTTAAAAAATTATTTATCCTAAACTCACATGAGAATAGTGATTCTCAGGGCACACCTCCCTCCTTTTTTTGTTTTCTCCCTCTACTCCCATATACAATTCCGCCTCAGGACTTCTTAAATGGCAGAGTCGGAAAAGTACAAATGGACAGCAACCTGATTCAAAGTCTCTTAAGTCCAAGGATTAAGTCTTAGAAGATTTTAAATCAAGGTATCCCTGTGTCGAAAAGCTTTATTTCCAGTCGACTGATAAGTAACAGTAAGTACTCTGTATTCCACGTGGAGTAGTAATACTCAAAAGATAGGGTAGAATTGATGTGGGCTAGAAATCTCTACATTCTAATTTTCCCCCTCAACCCAGAACCAGATCAATACTCCGGTGAAGTTCAGTGAAAAGGAACAGGAACCTGGGCAGTCACAGAGGGACTTCTGAAAGGCTACGAGCATCCAACCAACTGGTTTCTCCGGTCTGAATTAGTCTAGAAGAGTCTCCCTTATACGCCTAATTTCCTGGGCATTACCACTTCTCCTCAATCATTGTTGGTTACTTGTAAGACCCTAAACCAGCGGTTCTCAACCTGTGGGTCGCAACCCCTTTGGGGGTCGAACGACCCTTTCACAGGGGTTGCCTAAAACCATCAGAAAACACGTATTTCACAATATATAATTACATACTGTTTTTGTGATTAATCACTATGCTTTAATTATGTTTCTTTTATGGTTGGAGGGGTCGCCACAACATGAGGAACTGTATTAAAGAAGGGTCGCGGCAGTAAAAGGTTGAGAACCACTGCCCTAAACGATTTGAAGATGGGAACACCAGCTAGCAAATGGTGGTGGTAAGTGCTAAATGCATGCTTGTCCAATGAATATACATGCATGTATGCTTAGGGACCACACAGAACTATGAAAAGGATTACTACACCTGTCGTTAGGTGGTAACTTCTACCCCGGAAATGGCATTTAAGATTATTTTAAGATTATTCCAATCACTGATAATGGACAAAACTCTGAAAATCCTATTTACAAACTGTGCCTTTAACAAGGAAAACTGTTGGACTGAAATCCTTGATTTCCTTGTCTATCACCCCCCCAGTTCTTTTGCCCCACTAAACACATCAGCTTGTATTGTAGTGTGTGTTTGTCTTCTCCTACCTCCCACCACTAGTCTGTAAATTCCATGCTGCGACACCATGCAATTATCAAGCACTGTTCCCAGATATGCAGACAATCAACAGGAGTTCAAGAAACAATAAATACTGCCAAATACTGACTGAAGTGCTCTGCATGTATTAACTCATTTAATCCTCCTACCTACCCACTTTACAAATGAGAAACGAGGAAGTAAGACTGACCACTTACAGCAAGCCTGTCCAACCTGCAGCCCATGGGGCGCATGCGACCCAGGACAGCTTTGAAAATGGCCCAACACAAATTCATAAACTTTCTTAAAACATCACAAAAATTATGCATGGACTTTCTTTTTTTTTTTTTTAGCTCATCAGCTGTCATTAGTGTGAGTGTATTTAATGTGTGCCCCAAAACAATTCTTCCAATGTGGCCCAGGGAAACCAAAACGTGGCAGAGCCAAGACTGAAATGCAGGTATAGGGCTCTACTTCAGTCTGGCTTCAGATTCTGTTTTCTTAATCTCAATGGGATATAGGAAGACAATCAACAATATGAACTGTAAATGTCATATATTTGGCAGGACAGTAAATAGCACAGAAGTTAAGGAAGGGCTATTTTCAGTTGCTCATATTCATGAAGAAGTGCTTTATGAAAAGTAAACTAAATCATAATGTCACTTGTTCCTCCCTCTTTTTTCTGGAACTGGTCACTAAGGAAGTTAGTCTTAAGATAACAAGTGAGGTAGGAAAAAAATGATTTGACTGGTATTATACTATTTTGGCCCAGAATTAACTATAATATGATAGGGCCATCTTACTTGTCTTTGATACTACACAAAACCATTATGTTCTGAAATGTTATTGTGTCTTTGAAATATGAACTTACTATCAAATGTCTATTAATTGCTATTTTGTACATGGCACTGTGATATTAAGTAACTCAAAGGAAGAGTAAAACAGAGTCCCTTGCCCCCCAGGAACTTATTTCATTTGAATATCAAGGTCAGTTTTTAGAAGACCCATTTTAGAATGGGTATGTCAAGGTCCTAACGAATTTGGATACTGTATGAACAAGAGGGGTAGAGTGGGGATTTGTTAATGTTCTTATTCCTAAAGATATTTTTAAAGTTTTCTGAAAAGGTAAGAACTTTGTATCTTCATCTTTTTTTCTCACTGTTTTGTAAGATTTCTAAATATTGGGATCACAGTTGAAGACAATGTCAACTACTCCTTCATAACATACTCATGGATTTCTTGGTGTTAAGGATGTTTTCTGAGCATCCAGCAGCTCTAATAAGTAGGCTCATGGATGCTAAGCTTCTCCATTTTCTCTTGGTTTCTGATTTGATGGGTGATATAACACAAAGTTGCCTGGACTTTCTTTCACACCAGCTCAAAAAATAAAAAGCTTTCAGTGATTTGAATGCTGTAACCATCGTACTGTCAAAGAGAATTGTGTCTTGGGAATGATGTCTTAGAACTGGGAATGAAGAGAAGACCTAGCTTAGTAACACTCAGAGACTGCTGTTGTTATCAAGGTCCTTAAGGCACTGTTAACAAATCCATCAAAAGGCATGAAAAAAAACCAAAAAAAAAAAAAAACCAAATGGCACATGTTAGATTCTGAGAGGAAGTACATAACTTAGTAGGTAGGGGAAGGAAGACGTTTTGGTATTCATCCTAAATGAAAATTAGGGAAATTTTTTCCAATGCCTCTTTCTGTAGGTGTACTACACTAAAATTATGGGTGATGCACTAGCAAAACCCAGTGAACTTGTGCTTTTAAAATAAAACAGCTGTTAAATTAAAAATGATCTAGACAGTAGGTTTCTTAAATTTTACCTGGTTATTTGAAGTTGACAGTTCATTTTAAGGCCCTTAGGTATAATTGTAGTCATCTGTCTATAAATCTGTCCACAATTAAGGAATGGTAAAAACTCCCACACTTATTCATATCTTCTCCCCCTTTCCTTAGTGCTGGAGCTGGGAGCTTAAGAAGAACATGAGAATCCTAAGTAACTTGTAGAAAACAGAGAAACTTACCTGTGATCACACAGGACTGCCTGGTAGTGTAAGGCAAAATGAGGACTAAAGAGAGCATTCCTCACTTCTTTTAGTCACCCAACAGCTAGAACAGACTTGTTTGGGAACACCCCATTCCCACCGTAAGTAAGAATCCCCATCTCCCACAGGAGATGCTTTAGTCTTATTTATTGACTCTCTTGCAAGCTAAGTGAGCCCTAAGCTTAGTCAAAACCTGTGCATCAGAAGCTAAACTACAAACGAAGGCTCTGTTCTGGAGGGAGTATCACTTACGACAACAATGAAAGTGGGTCTAGTGGAGCATCCTGCACTCTCATCAGCAATCAACCTGCAGTGTGTTGCACGCAACGCCAGCACGAAGTCTCCACCATGACATGATTCTAGCCTCGTTCCTGAGTGCCTGTCTTTGGTGCTCCTTAAGTTTGTATGAGCTACCTAAGAACTTGATACCATTTCTGCTTACAAAGTTGGCTTCCACTGCTTGCTAAAAATATACAGTCTAAACTAGATGTGGAAAAAAGTGAATGAAGAAAAAGTAAGAGTTAACAGACAGTGGGGGTGGGGGCAGTGTTAAAAGGTTAAGTTAAATATCTCTTTGGGATTAAATGGGGTCACAGGAGAAGACCACTGAAGTCAGCTAAACTCTTTATCAAAGAACTTCTACCTAGTTTAAGAGCCTTTTAAACAGGGAGCTAATTTCACATTAGAGACCTAACTTCAACTGGGCAGCCTGGTGTGCCTACTAGGAGAAAAAGTCAGAGCTAGAACATTTGCATTTAATCCCAATTCTAATGGTACCAATTTGTTACACAACCATACAAATTCATTTACCTCTCCAGTCTTCTAAAATATAGTCCCTTGAACATTTCAAAGGTTCCCTCTAGCACTAAAATTGATGGAACATTTTATTACTGGAATGGGTTAAGCAAGGCCTGGGCAGACTTCTCCAAGAGTCTCGGTCCACTAGCTATTCATTCTATTATTCAGGAGGTCACCCCAAAATTGCTTGACGGCATGCGTGATCAACAGCCTGCATAGCCCTGGTTTAAGCCTTACTGCTATATGCTTCTTCTAGGGGAAGGTGCCCTTTTGTAATATTCTTTAACCTTCTAATTACTGTTCAATATTTTATCTTCCTTATTGAGGAAAGAGATATTACAGACTGTATCCACATCATCTATGCCAAAGCTCAATATCTAAATAAGAAAGAAATCCTGCTAATGGTTCCTGCTTTTCCCCTCAAGTTTATTTTTTTCAACTGCTCATTAAAGAAAAATACAAAATCAACCTAAAATGATCCATACTTCTAAATAACCAAAATCTGGTTAATTAATATTCTAGTATGTTTATATTTTGTTCTGATAAAGACAAAAGCCCTTAAAAATATTTACATAGTTTCCATTTACTTTTTCACTGCACCCCACTTCCCTGGTTGCTTTATAGATAAATTAATCAACATTCTCTGCAAACTGTACAGCATAAACGGGTACTTTTTTTAGCTTACAAGCTGGTGGCTACACTCCTACAGTTACCATGTATTATCTACTCAATCTTTTTCCTGGATCACTAGTTATTTCAAGCTCCAAATGAAGTAACCCCCCAAAAATTTAGTGCTAAATACCTGAGGATGCCACAAAAGGAAAGGCCTACGCTTATACTAACAGACACGAAGACAGGTAGAAGCAGAGCAGTTGAAATTTTCAGTGAGGCAAATAAAAACAAGTTACAGTTGGTCCAAATTTGCATACTAACTCTTGAGAAAAATTAGGAAGCAATCAGATATCAGGGTTTCTGTCCTCTGAAATAAGCTTCCTTTAACACATTGCACAGCTCCAAGAGGACCATTCATCTAAGTCTGCATGAATCACACACGCGCTGAAGTTAAGAAGTGCAAGATCCTAAATATTTTCGATTAAAGCATAAAATTTCACTCTAGCAGCTATAAAAATCAACTTCATTATTGTCCAACTCGTGGAAAGTGATTATACTTACCCCAAGTATCCCACTTTCCTATCCACTGTGGATAATCAGGCATTCAAATCTATGCCTCACTTCAGTGGGTTACGTTTGCTGTATCTATTTATGGGACTAACATATAATTCCCATACAAGGAAGACATTCATTCTTTTCAGATTATGGTAAAGCAGTATCTTTGCAAAATCAGGTTTTAAATAAGGTTCAGTATTCATTAGGCTCTGTTCTCTAAACTCTGAACCCCCATAACCACACTAGAACTAGATTAACAGACTCTCTGTTAATGGGAATTCAAGCAACTGGCATAAAAAATTTTTGCTTGAGTTCCAGTTAAGGGAGACTCTACTTACATTTATCCAGCATCTACCAATCCCCATAGGTGCTAGTTAACTGTGAGTCTACTGTATTAAGCAGATAAAGAAACAGGGATGTCAAGTGAGGATCTCCAAGCTAGTAAGTATCTGGCAGAGCTAGAAATCAAACCCAGAGACCCTGGCCCCAGACTCTGTGCTCTTACCACATATAACCACACATATCCACATACCCAAAATTCTTTTGCTCTTGAGAATTAGGAAATAGACCTACACTTAATTTTCAACAATAAAAACAGATAACTAATAAACACACTTTAGGTATTTAAGCCTTAAAACAATATTTTGTTCACAAAGGAGCATTTATTTCTACCATTCTGAAAGTCACCTGTCAGTTCAGAGGTAAACACCTAACTAAATGCTACTGAATGCTGTTGGATACTTCACGTAGACGTTGAGAGTCTCCGAAAAACTCAGTAATTTATTTAAAGAATATGAATGCTTGACTTAGGATTTTTAGTAATGTGAGCTCATAAGATTCTATGTAAAACTACACCTTGAATAAAAACAACAGGCTGGAGTTCCCTGGTGGTGTAGTGGCTTAGGCTTTGGCGCTGTCAACACTGTGGCCTGGGTTCGATTCCCAGCCAGGGAACTACCCACATTAAAAAAAAAGAAAAGACTACAAAATCATAAAATAAATGATTTAAATGGTCCAAGTAAACAGTTGTTTCCTTGAGGAAAGGAATTAGGTGACTGGGACATGGGTGGGAGACATTTTTTAATGAGTACCTTTGTTGAATTTTGTAACATGTGCAAACACTACTTACCCAAAAAAAGCAAGGAAGATGTCTTTAAATAAAATCACCTAAGGAAGTTGAACAAACATTTTGAGTAACCCTATTTTGAAAGTGAGTGGCTTATTATCACCAAGACGATCCTTGTAACACACGATAAAAAGCAATGCAATTTAGTGTTATGGAGAAAAGTGACACCCATACACATGGCTGACTGGGACTATATACAAGCTGACCCGATCTTAAACAATTCCAATTCTTGGAATTCATCCTTCAGAAAAACTGGGTATGTGCTCAAAAACACACCTCCAGAAATTATGATGACATGGGAAAAATATGCTATAAATGTTAACATGTAGCACCACAGAAAAAGATCCCTTGCATAGAAAGTGAAAACACTTCCAACAGTATAATCTTTTAATTAGTGTTGTGCTGATGCAATGGGATGTTCTAAATCTTAACTGAGATGCCCATTTCACAGCTGTACACATTTGTTGAACTCAAACTGTACATTTAAAATGGATACATTTAATTGTATTTAAATGATACTTTAATAATGTTGATTTAAAAGGAAAAATGTGTGATGGGCATCTCGAGTTTATTGAAGGCAGGCACTGGGTCACTGGGTCTTTATGGGGGGAGGCAGGGCTCTTTACTCATTTGAATACTTGTTGGTACTCGAGGGCAGGAGCAGTACTGTTTGACCAGGCATTCGAGAATCCGGGCAATGGAGCAATGCAGAAGGAAGAAATGGGAAGAGAGAATGCGCACGATTAGTGGATTCTTTTGTGGAAACTGCTGAAAGGGCTGAGCTGTGTGTGTAGGTTAACAGCCTGTACAATTCCAAAACCACAGATGAAAGGAAACCTCGAGACCTTAAACTACTTGATAAATGGCCAAACCTTGGGCAGACACTGGACTTTCAGAGGCTAACGAACTGGAAAGCTAGATAAATTTAGTCAGAACTCCAAAGTGTAAATACTGACATCTAGATTAATCCTCAAAACGACTTGGCTGTTCACTTATGTTGCTTCATTTAATCCTCAGAACCACCCTAGAAACACTTCATGGAAATGTGCCCATTTCGAGTAGCAGAACATGCTCTAGAAGCCTCCTTGAGAGTCAAGGACTCTTCTTGACTCTCTCACTTCACAGCTAGAACTTGGAACCCTCAGCAACCAGCAGTGTGTTCCGCCTATGCCAGTGGTTAACGCTGTGACCCTCTAATAAACTCCTGATATTGTGGTGACCCCCATAAAATTATTGTCGTTGCTACTTCATAACTGTAATTTTGCTACTGTTATGAATCGTCATGTAAATATCTGATATGTGTTTTCCAATGGTCTTAGGTGACCCCTGTGAAAGGGTCATTTAACCCCCAAAGGGGTCGTGACCCACAGGTTGAGAACCGCTGCTTTAGATGATATACTAATGCGCGCGCGCACACACACACACACGCACACACACGCGCGCACACACACACACACACACACACACAGTCAAAACAAGGGGATGTGGGTGGAGAAGAGTCCTTCCCCTAAGATTAATCAAAACCAAAACAGCATTTTAAAAAACCTTATAAAATCCCTAATTCTGTAAGACTGAACTCAAGCCAAGTACAGCCATATCTCAAGGGCTGGGTAGGTGGCAGGCAGTTTTCTATCCGTAAAATCTCAACACTGGGAAATCTGTTTCCGTGCCACATGTAACTTAACTTTCTCTTCCTTATCCTTCTACACTGTGATTCTGGAGGTGGGATTCTGCAAACCTCATTTCTGCTTTGCCACGGACTCCTTGCTACACTCTGCAGATGTTGGGGTAGGGGAGGTGCTAAAGGGATACTAAGAGAGGGGACCTGCCTCTTCCAGGCTTCTTGAGCTCCAACATCCACCACGTTGAAGTTATACCACCTTGGAGAACCACCCCACCACCCCCAGAGGGTCAGACTCTCTTCAAAGGTCTGGATCTCAGCTGGAATTCTATGTCTCAAGTTTAAGAATTTTAATAATTTCAATCTTCTATCCTTGACTTTTCCCCAGACTTAGAAGTCATAGCTGCTTTCTACTGTTGCTAACTCCAAACTACCTTCGAGTTCTCTTTTTGCCCTTTCTGTCATCTAAGTAACAACTTTATACATGTGACGGTTTCCACATGTTCACAGAATTGCCAGAGTAACTGCTTGCATACCACCTACTCCTGTCCCACCCCGCTTGACCTCCATTTAGCAAAGGACACAAAGGACAGCTGTGAAGCAGAAGGGCAGCTATGCCAGTTAAGTGCCGCTCGCTGCCACATTCATTTAATTTCAAATAAACACGCTCTTCGGGGCTCAAGCAAATCTGACTGGTTTTCAACGTGAAAATAAAATATAAGAGTTGTTCTTGGAGTTATTTGTAAAGAGAACTTGTCTCTAATCCTAATGTCACAGAAATGATCAGGGCTTAATAATTTCGGGGGTGAGGTGAGGACTGTCACCTGCGAGTTATCTCGGGGCAAACGTGGGTGAGTAGAGTATTCCGGGGGAAATGAACTAAGGAAATGCCAACCCTAGAGGGTGCCCATGCAAGCACCTCAGGTTCCCACGTGTCTGGGAGCACTTGCACTTGACAGGGGGCAGAGTCACAACGCGCACACGCAACCACTGCAGAATAACCAGACTCAGGGTTCCAAGGAGGCTCACTGATACGAAAATGTGGAGGTGACACCTTCACTTACAGGGAGTCAAATGACTCTAAAGGAAAAGGAAGCTGCAAAATCCACAAGCGGGGGGGGGCCTTCCTGCCAGAGGCTGTCCACATCCTTTCTCAGTCCTCCTACTTCCATTACAAAGCTCTTCCATGGAGATGTGATAACAAGACTCTCAATACTGAGGAAAATGGGCAACACCTCTGTTTGCGATTAACCACATTTTTTTCAAGGCACCTATTTTCCACAGAAATTGATTAACTCTAATATAAAAGAAAAAAACAACCAGCAAACAGTGCAAAACACCTACAATTTTAAACTATAAAATGAATCTCTGGACTTGAAATGTAATTAGTTTGAGAGTTAAAAATTCTTGTTTATTCCTAAATGAATGTCGATGTATTTCTACATTATCCCTCCCCTCCTGCCCCAGCCATGCATTTGCTTTCATTTTACGAAAATCAAATATTTGAATTAAATCATTCTGACTACATACACCAACTACTGGCAACATAAAGTGGTTGATATACGAGGGCTGTCCTGAAAGTATCCAGCCATGTAATATGAAAAACAGGCATTTATGGCTGGATTTTACCAGACAGCCCTCGTATACCAAGCAGAAAGAATTAACCTGGGCATTTATTTTTTCCAGTCTACCACAAACAACAGTGGGAACTGTCTACAATCGGTGTGAGGAACACAGTAGATAGTCAATGTCCTCACTAATACTCATAAAGTTTAAAAGATTAACATACGCTGGTCATAATTTACATACATAAATACATAACCATAACTGGCCTGATGATAAAACTCAAGAAATAAACTAGTGCCTCGGAGTAAAGAACCGTGTGTGCGCACTCTCAGGGTGTTAAAACTGCTGTAACTCGTTACTCACAAGAGGGAACACGTGCTAGCTAGTTTTACTTTCTTTTCTCACTGTTAGCAGGCCTGAACGTCTGCATTTTTAAATACACACCTGTGGAGCACAGGAAACTAAAGCCTGCTCAAGGACTAGGACTGGGCTCTTGACCGGCAGGGTCCTATTGCACCCTAATATGAGAAAACCTGCAGGGCAAGCCCTAAACTGAAGCTGGTGATAATGCAGTTCTCCAACACCTTCGTCTGCATTTAAGTGGTGACAAAAGTAGGCAACTGGAGAGACCTGAAACTCAGCGGTAGGTTTTGGAATCAATAATGAGGACTGAAGCCAAGTGAATAAATGTGTTCAGAAAAATACATGAAAAAAAGGTCCAAGGTCTGAAGCCCAAGAGACCATAAACATCTGAAAGGTTTAAAATTATCACAGCAGACAGGATACAGGCATTCTACTGGAAAGCTATACATTTATTTCAAAATACTTCTACTACTCAGCATTGGTACAATCCCTTTTGAATTGCTTAAGGGCCAGTTTAAAAGCCAAAAGGGAGAATCAGCTCCAGAACTGATCACAGCTTCTTCTCGCTGTTTTAAGTTCTGCCCAAAAGGATCACAGAACCATCAAGTTTTAAAATAACAATTAGAAATAACTGAGGCCCAGGCAAAGTGACTTGGCCAAGGTAACAAAGTTTTTTAATCCTCAAGGTAAGAATTAAGTCAATGCCGAGTCCCACCCATTATTCACCAGAACTGGCTCAAGTTTCTCATACCGTCCAGAAATCAATCTAATCATTTAAGATAAAGATTTACTGCTGACAAATTTATTTTTAAAACAGGTCAGAAGGCTGAATGAAGGACGGTTTCTAAAGCAAGGCAGGTTTCCAATGTGCCAGGAACCAACACAGATTATTTAACTGCTAAAACTTCTTTCATTCAGCACTGTCATTTCTTAAAAGTATTAGAAAACTTCAGCAAAAAGTTTTTACAGGGAATGAAGTTCTGATGCATGCTACAATGTGGATGAACCTTGAAACATACGAAGTGAAAGAAGCTAGATGCAAAAAGCCATGTATTATACAGTTCCACTTACATGAAATATCAGAACAGGAGAATCCACAGAGACAGAGGGTAGATAAGTGAGAGCCAGGGTTGAGGTGGAGAGTGACTGCAGATAGGTAGAGGGATTTTTAGGAGTGATGGTAGATACTGGTAATGACTGCACAACTTTGTTAATATAGTAATACTGGTAAACCGTACATCTAAAAGGGTGAATTTTATGGTATGCGAATTATATATATTAAAAAAAAAACCCATTTAGGTTTTCCTCTCATATTCAATAAGACTACCATTTTATCTATGCACTGGAGATTGGAATAGCAAAAGAAATTAAAGAAATAATTATCTGTGCTACCTGATTATTTTTAGTATATAACATTAAATGAATTTTTAGCAGTGAATTCATAAACTACTTCTGAAAAAGTTTTTTCAAATTAAAAGACTGCATCTGAAGTGACTATGGTCCAAGCAAAGACGTGCTGACTCATGTTACAGTTTTAGCACTGCTCAAGTATCTTCCAAGAGTTTGGCATATCTAACCTGGAATGACATTCTACACCCCCACCCCACTTTTCTACTTACCTTCAAAATTTAGCTTAAATCTCACCTCTCTAAAAATCTCTTTCCCTAAACCACTCTTGAGGGTTTCCCCACCTGGACTGTCACATCATCTGTGTTCTCACTGATGCCTTCGTTTTCTATATACAGGAGAGGGGATAACTGGGCTTGTCCCCCCACATTCTACCCACCCTTGCACTGACGCCTAATACGCACAGGGCCATTGTTTCTGCAAGGTACACACTAAAGTCATCTGGAGAGCTTCCAACAAAAAAACATGCTGGGGCTGGCAACTGTTACATTGATAAATGTCCCAGATGATAACCCTGAACTAAGTGCTCAGATTAGGAAGTGTTCATTGAAAATGTCTTGCAGGTCCTACCATTCAATACAGCAGCAGCCCATATAATTAAACTGGGAGAAGATTCTGGTAAGAAATAGGGTAAGTATTCACCTCTCTCTGACCAGTCAGTGGCAGGAACCTGAATGGAACCTGCAGCACTTTTAGTCTGATGCTAATCTGGACCACAACAGTAGACGGGGTAGACAGAGCGCTTTATTGGGGGTGGGGGGGGGGGGAGATGTACATGTATGTGTGTATGTATATATACAGAATCTCCTTTACAGCCAAAGGTAAGGAACTTCGAGCTTTACAGCTGTAAATCACTGTGCCTCCAAATGTGGAGAGAAATGACTTTTTTTAAAAAGCCAAAGCAAGGACTGTGTCGTGCAGGTGCAGGGGAGCTACACTGGAAAAGCACTTTTCCTTATTCTCCAAACAGAAGTGAGGAAATTAAGAAGATACACATACTCTCTGAGTGGAAAACACAAAATTCAATTTAATACAATATAAAAACAAGTCTAAGATCATTCTAATCTATGTTTAGGCTTACGGAACAAAAAAATAAATCTTGTTTAAAGTTAACATTACAGAGGTTATGGTCTGATGCAGTGATACCTCAAATGTATTTGGCTGGTAGAAAACTGCAGAAAGGAAAGAATTGCTGCTCTTTAGTACCTTCTCACCAGAACCCCAACCTCCCCAAATCCAGGGACCCAGGGGGGCAGGAAAGGAATATGCCACCCCAGACCACAGGCGTTCCATTCCATCTTAAGGCAAACTGCATTACCGAACAGGGACTCATTTGAGCAAAAACCTACCATTATATTACAATAAGATGTTTGATTTAAAAAAAAAAAAAAAAAGCCAAGCAAGCACTTAGACTCTGCACATGAATGTGCTTTTACCTCATCTGTCCAAACAATAAAATACACCCAGAGTGTACAGAAGACTGGCTGGGTTCATGTCACAGCTCCCTGACTGCTTAACCCCTTTGTAGAGGTTCCCGTACCTGTAGTACAGGGATTATCCTCATATCCACATAGGACTGCAGTCAGAATTAAACAGTCTAATGCACGTAACATGCGTAGAAAAGTGCCTAGTGCATAGCAGGTGCTCAATAAAAGATGTCCATTATTTACATAATAAAGACTGTAGCCAATCTCACTTCAAGAATAGTTGCAACACCATACCCTGGTAAATATGATTCACAGACTAAGTATGAATTTAACAATTCGAAATGCAAGAATGCTTTGTTTGCCCAGCAGTGCTTGATATGAACTCTCTGAACTTAGTAGTTACCAAGTAGTAGTTCTTGATGGGACCCGACTAATTATTTAAGATACCATGCACTAAAATCATACTGAACTTCTGGAATATGCTATGCATTTATAAATATTCTCATTCATAATCATTCAGTCTCTCTCTCCTTCCAGCTTTCGTAACTGCTATTCCATTTGCCCAAAATTCATTCTCCCTCCTTCTCTTCAAATTTAAAGGACTTCCTCAACAGATACCTTCCCTTCACCCTTAGACACCCTTAATCCCATGCATTTCTTCTTTCATAGCACATTTCACTGTAACTTCTTGTTTCACAACTGTTTTCCACTAGACAGGGATGCCTATCTTGTTCATCTGGCTTAGTGCTGAATACATATTATGCACCCAGTAAACTTCAATCTAACTGAACAGAAACACGTCTTATGAATGAGTAATAAAGGGACGAGGGAGCCCCTGATGGTGTAGTGGCTTAAGGCTTCGGCGCTGGCGCTGTCAGCGCTGCAGCCTGGGTTCGATTCCCAGCCAGGGAGCTACCCACATACCAAAAAGCAAAAAAAAAAAAGAGAGACGAAGTATATTGTTATAAAAAGTGGAAGTTTGGCCATGGGCTTTCACTGCCTTCCTGAAGACCCTGCTGCCCCTGCTCCATGATAAAGGGTGGAGGGGACGGTTATCCCAACAGTCCTTAAGGGTTGTGAAAAACACAGCAACTTTACAGAACATTTTCCTTATGTAAACTATAAAGAAATCTTAAAAAGTTGTAAAGAAATAAAAAGCACCTATAGTCTCAAGACACAAAGATAACGTAAGTTATTTATTTTTAGTATTTTCTTGATGACAATGCTTTCAATTACTAGACTGTAAAGACTTTGAAAATAAAAACCGATTTGCCCAAAACAGACCAACTCTGATAGTGACATATTGTGACAGTAGTAAAATTAAAACTAAAGGAGTTTGAAAATCTGAAGAGGAAAAAGCCAGTAAGAAGGGAAAATATGTCAATATTAGACTCTGCAAACAGTATCTAAAAGTACTTTGAATTATAGCTGAATCCTAATTATTTATAAACAGCTGAGTTACAGGCCAATTGAGAATTATAAACTTTTCTATGCCTAAGTACCCTCAGGGGATTTCAAAACAGCTATATCTAGGATTTTAACAAATATTCAGTGTCCTGAATGATGTAATGTAGCTCCTGAAGAATGGATACTAAAGAATTCTTTCTGCTATTTCCCGAGAGTTCTTAACCAATTACCCAGTTCTTCCAACCACACTTTAATGGCTTCTGTCACCAGAAATGTTAAGGCCACATTTCTCACTGTCTTAGACTATGGTGATCCCACATCCAATCCAATCTACAAATTAAAGATGACTATATTTGACATTAAAAAAAAAACAAAAAACTTCTCTTGGGAAGCATTTTTAAAAGTTGCTAAGATTTTAGCTGGCATAGATTCCCTATTACTCCATCTCCAAATTTGTATATCCATACTGATGTCCTTCACACACTGTATTTGCAAAGAAAACTTAGCTGTGTAATAAAATACAACTCATTCCAATCCAACTCATCTTTCATACAAAAAAATCCTTATTTCTTGATAGCACTTTACTACACATACTATGCCTTTAGATCTGTTTTGTTTTTAGAGTCAAACTACATAATGTAGTAATTAGGCACCCACACCACAACTGTGAAACTGTAATGTCCAATGCCCCTGTGGGATGCTAGCCTCATTTTCTCATTTCTGGTATTTATTTCTGTAGTGCATATGCACCCATAACTCATGACAGGTTTAAATATATGTTTAGAGGCCATATTATTTAAACTTGTAGCATAAATTATTTTCTTCTTAAATCTATTTACACACAGGTGTAATGTCCAATGCCCCTGTGGCCTACAGACTCATCAAAAAAGGATGATGTTCTCTGTATAAAGATCTATGGCTGTATATGGTCACAAGTGTGGAAAAATGCATAACATTCCTGATGTCATCATCTAGCGTGATGGATATTCAGCAAGTGCTTGATAATTTGACAAGACTCAATATTTACTGTGCAAGTTTCAATCTGAACTGAAAAAAGTGCTTGACACAGAGGAACTTAAAAATAACACTCAACTGACTATTTTTAAATTACTTTCAATTCTGCCCACATTTCATAATCAAACCATTAGGTAGTACATTAAACAATATCCGTGTGGCCTGAAAGTTTAATCATTACCAAAAGCAGTCTAGCTCTAATCCCTGGAGACCCAGGGGACTCACAAATCAGCTTGACAAGAACCTGAATCCCCAGAAAGCATATGCAAAAAATAGGGTTTATTGTCCTAGGAAGGAGGTCAGACAATTTTTACATGGGGACAAACAAAACAGCTAAGAACCACACTGTTTCAAGTCAAATTTTTACTATTATGAGTTTATGTTTCCTCAGGATGTTTTAATTACAATTTACAAGTCCATTTTCATCATGGTAAGTTTTTCATGTTTTGTTTTTTTTTTTAAGGGGGGGGGGTCAGTCATCACCAGCCAAAGATATTCATGGCTTTAAAAAGGCTCAGTTCTCTGAAATACTTTTCTTACTAAAAATTACCTGACATACTAAATGTGTAGCTTTTAAGTAGTGATAGGAGAAACTGCTATCTATATTTTTTTAAATCAAAATTATTAAAGCAAAAAATAAACAGAACCCAAGTCTCAATGCAAAGTCAGATCATATCAGGTTTTAAAGAATCTGAAACTAAACCTCATCAAACAGAAAAGTAAATTTTAGGAAAGACTGCTGAGATTCTAATCTCAGAAGCTTGGTCTGGTAGGTTTTAATCAAATAAGTCAACTCCTTGAGTAAGTTAACTATGGTTTCCTAAGGATACATTTTACTATTTTCAAGATTAAATTTGAGAAGACAAAGGAATATCACTCTGTGGATGCAACATGTACAGCTAAAATAAATTTGTTTTTGACCAAGGCCACAACTACAGATCTCATTCATTTGTCCCCAAAATAACTCTGGTTCTTCTTTATGACAGATGGATTAGGGAGGACCTCCCATTTTAGGTACCTTTTAATATATGTCTTTAATCAGTTTTAGAGATTAAAAGAGCTTTGGCTCAGGAGGAAAGCGAGAAAACAAAAATCCAAAATTTCTAGCTAAACACAAAACTGCCAAGATTTGCACTCACACAAGTGCAAAACTCCACTCATTATATATGACTATTCATTACAGCATTGCTTGTAGAGCAAAATTTGAGAACAATCTAAAAATTATCAATATGCAATGAGTTACATTAAGGTCTAACCACAAGGTTCCACAAAGCTGTCCTTTAAAAAATGAGTCCCCTCCAGGATATACTGGGGGTGGAGGAAATCAATGTATTTGCACAAGGAAGGGAACAGACCTAACATATAGATACTAAATGTCTGGTCTTTCTTAAAAAATATAATGGAATGCTGAAGGACAGATGAAAGAGTCTTCATTTTCTTCTATGTACCCTTTGGAATCTTTCAGATGGTGTGCTCTACATATTTCCAATCAATAAAAGATTGATTTGTTTTGCTTTTTAATTAACTTATGGGTGGAATTAGAAACTAACTTTTAGCTCAGACATCCTTTCAAATAGAATCTATTAACACCAAGCAGTAGCAGCATCAAATTATGATATAGAATAACTAACTTCCCTACAACGTCCTACCAAAGAGAGTGACGAGCACTCAGTATTTCAGTGCCTACTATGTGTTCCAGGCATCAGAGCAATGCCAGAGTCACCCAAGAGTTGTTGTCTTCACGGAGCATTAGTGGAAGTACAGACAAAAAGCAAATAATGTAAGTATGAGCAGTGGTAACTGTCAGAATAGAGGGAAATATGTGGATAAAGAGGAACTGTGGGGCATGACAAGAGGAAAGAGCTGTGCTTTAGGATCCTTACAGTAAACCTTTCAGAGGATATGACACGTGAGCCAAGAACCGAAAAATAGGACAAAGCGACGTAACAAGCAGGGGGAAAGCCCTGTGACTGGAACAAGCAAGGTTCCAGTGTTCAGGGTGCAGCATACAAGAGTGTGGCTGCAGGGGGGAGACCCCAGGAGAGAAGTGCAGGAAGGACCTTGTAGCTAGGAAGTAATGTCAAATTGTATTCTAAGTGTGCTGGAGGACCTTTGTGGAGTTCTGAGCAGGGAAGTGATGTGATCCAGATATCCAGATTTTAAAAAGTTAACACTGCCTGCTGCTTAAAAGGAGACTAATACAGTAGGCCAGGCAACAAAGGATGGAACAAAACAAGGTTTAAGAGAGATGGTGAACTGCATCTGATTTAGGATACATTTCTGAAAGTAGGGCCTACAGAACTTGCTAGTGGATTGAAGACGGGAATCCAACTGGGTGAAGAGTAATGCAAAAACATCTTATATCTGCATAATTCTTTACATACATTATTTCATTTCTTAATAACAGGAGGCTAGAGAAGGTCACATAGAGTCAAGATCCAAGTTCTTTCTATTGCTAAGACACAAGGAAAGTCATTTCAATGGGTTTCTAGCCTATAAAACATACTGTCTACCTCACAAGATTCCTACAGGTATCAAATGGCTGAAGAATTTTGCAAATGTGAATAATGACTACTGTGGAATAGATAGCATCGTATTAATAGATGTCCAGTGAAAGATGGTATATTCCTATCATTTAGAACAGTAGTTACCCCCCCACACACACATACCACCACCATTACATTCCACACAGAGCCTAATATTGAGGTAGACAGAAGAGGCAAGCTTTTTGTTTAAATTATATTAGAAAATAGACATTTTCATTGAGTATGAGAAAAACTATATAATACAAGAATGGGCACTAGGGGAAAAAAACACTATAATCTATTAATTCTTCCAAGGAATTGAAGAAAACAGTTCTTTTAAGCTATAAATAGCATTAACCACCACCTAACTTTTTACAATATAAAACCCAAATTACAGCATCTTTAATTAGAGATGCTATCAACAAGACACTGTAAAATTAAAATTGAGTTATCACTGTCTTGGTTTAAATAGTAAAATGTAAATGCCTACTGTAAACTAAATTATTGTGTGGCAAATGAACTGAATCATGAGGACTTCAACCAATTGCCTTCAATCTTTCCTGTTAAGTTTATGAACAAGGTCCACAGAACTTATTTTTCCATCCAAGGCTTTCATGATACGGCAGCATATTTCCAGAATCAAGCAAAAATGGAAAAATATTTGTTAAGTCTTTAGTTCATTATGTATTTTAGAGAAGATCTTGAATGTCGATTTGCATAGTCAATAACCTTAATACCAGTAAATAATAATTTGAGAAAACTGGCTCCAGCCTCATTTTCAACTGGGGCCTCAATAAACCTGGCCATTGGATCCATGTGACTGCATGATAACTAAAACCAAACTGTGAGAACTGCCCAATGCATACAGCCATTACTCTGCCCTGGACAGAGTAGGAGGCAAATACATAATACAGCAACAACAAATTTCACACTATGAAGATTCACGTTATTACACTTCAGCTACAATGAGTTTCTTCCACTTCTCTGATTTCTAAGGATTTCTACCTTATAAAACGTCCAATTTCTCGAAATCAGGCGTCTTAGATCAGAGACACTCCTCATCTCAGATACATTCAATTGTGATTGTATGAAGCACTACACAGAGTTCATCATCCTTCAACAGGTCTTTCATTCAGTACGCAACTCCCTCAAACTTCAAAAAAAACGAGATTAAATACACGTTCACCAGGTTATTTCAACCAAAATAATGCTACAGTTTAGTCTCTTTAACTCGCATATTTAACAACACAGAGATCCTACTCATTTCCTCCATTAAAACCGACCCCCCAAAAGTCAAGGTTTTGTTTTGTGAATTGCAACACATTTCACATGAGACCTTGCTATTATATAAAGAATGTACAAGCCCGAGATGGCGATTTTTCATGGTTCCATACGTGCAAAGCATTAGTAAAGAGCGAAAAGAATGATCTAATAACTACAGCAAAAGCTTTTACAAGGTACCCCATACCTGCGCCCCCCAAGTCGTGTTAAACTATATCCTCTGAACAAAAACAGGCCTTAAAAATGTTTACAAACCAGTGTAAATTCACTTTGCAGAGACAGTGAGTGGAATACGCGTTTAAAGGAGAGAAAATCGCGGAAGCCAGAGCAATCGGGCGCGGAGCACTCAAGTCCCCGGACCCCGGCTGCCAGGGGCGAGCATGTGCCGCCGGCGGCAGGACGCGCAGCCCTCCCGGAGCCGCCTCCCAAGGCACAGGGCCTGGCCCGGCCTCACCCTCCCAATTCATTCATTCTGAACCCGGGGCTGCCGCACCCCTGCGCTTGTGCCCGGGCCGAGAGGAGGATCCGGGACCGGGAGGCCGTGTCGGGGCACAGCCTCCGCCCAGAGTCCGGGCCCGGTTACGACTCCCGCGTGCCCGCGGCCTCCGTTCGGGGGGTGGTCTGAGAGATCGCGGAGGCCCGCACCCGAGACCAGAACCCCGCAACCCCACCCTCCCACAGGGCTCGAGCCAAGCTTTCCCTGTTCGTAGGGGGCCGCCTGCAAGCCCTCGGTCCCAGCCGCGGGGATGCCTTTCCGCGGCCGGAAGTCTCCCCGGCGCCCCCTCCCCAGCGCCCGACTTCCCCCTCGCCGCCGCGGCCAGACCCTCTCCGTGCTGCTTCGGGCCTCCCAGCGCGGGCAGCAGGCCGGAGGACGCGAGGGGACGCGCCGCCCGATCCACCGGGAAGACAAGAGCAGAGCAGGGAGCCGGAGGCCGGCCTGGGAGGTTACCTTGATAATCCTGCGGGGCAGCCCGGCCATCTTGTCAGATCCCAAGTTCGGCCTCTGGTCTCGTCTCCGGCTCCGCTCGCCTCACGCACGAGTGGAAGTCCCTGGCTCCACTTCCGGGGGACGTTGTCGCACCCGCCGCTGCCGCCGCCACCGCCTCCAGCGAGGCCCCTTGGGAAATGTAGTCCCTGCTCCGGCGCGGGCGGGCGTCCCTCGAACCTGGTCCCCTCACCCGCACTCCCCGCCCCACCCCCGGCCTGGAGGTGGCGGAAGTGACGCACAAAGGCGGGGCAGGGATTTGGGGGAGGTGGCGCGGGGCGGCTCCGGCCTCCGGCGCTCGGGAGCGATCCTGCCGCACCGAATTGGGACTGGGCAGCCCGCGCTCTGCAGGCCTCTCATCGGCGGCCACGCCCGCTCCGGTGGCGACGTAACAGAGGCCCGGCCGCCTTCGTTTGTTCGTCGTACGTTCCTGCACTGCGCGCGGCGGGGTCTGGCGCTGCGGTGCACGACTACGGTCTAGTTGATCCGCTGTCTCCGTCCCCGAAGGGCGTGGAGGACCAAAACTCGGTATCAAAGCTCCCTCCTCTCTGTGGGTCTCGCACGTTATCCAGGAAGACTCTAGCCAGAGAGTTTTGATGTTCATATTTCGCATAAATCGGTCGTCTTTGACACACGCCTTACATTCAGGGAAGGCTAAAAGAGGAGTTTTCAGAGTTGAGGGCAAGGGACGAAGAATGGCTTCTGAACGCCGGGACTTAGTGGTTGTGACGCAGAGTAACTAGCAAGAGGAAAGACCAGGGAGAGGATTCAAGAGCCCAGAGTAATCCCTAACAGGGATTACTCATAAAGTGCGGGGACCCTAAACGAGGATTAGAGTGGAGGTGCCTGAATATGAGATTGTTTGGAGAAGCATTTCGCGACATTCCTGATGATGGGTTGCTTGCTGTGTGATGGGCTTTCTGCAGATTTTACTTAATCTTCATAGGAATCTTGAAGGTGCTGTCTCCACTTCACAAATGAGGCTCAGAGACGTCAACTAACTTTACAAGATATGCAGGAGACAGTGGAGCTGTTAAGTTTCCAGGCAGACCTGCCAAAACACGAACCCTTTACCTGCTCAACTACGGTGTTTCCTAGCACAGTAGTACAGACATATATAGTGAATGAATAAAGACGTGCCAGGAACTGTGTTAGGGGATGGGAATGAGCTGACCCTGCCTTCCAGGTAACGAAGAGAGAGACAAGTAAACAATTGCAATCCAGTGTGTTAAGGGCTACAATAGAGGTTCTTCCAAGATGCTATTTGAGCAAAGAGAGGCATGAACTGCTTGAGAAGTCAGAGAAGGCTTCCCAAGGGAGAAGTGGAGTCCTAAAGGATGAGGTAAGAGTCTAACGGACCTGGTAAAGAAGAGCATGCTAGTCATAGGAAATAGCCTGTGAAATGGCATCGACCTATTTAAAAAAAAGTGTATTAAAGAAATAAAGAATATGAATGCAAGGAACATAGTATGAATAATAAAAAGAAAACATGTGCTGGACACAATGCTAAATGATGACATAGATTATCTCAATGATAAAGCATGTAAAATAGGCTTCCTTATTATGAGTGCTTTTTTAGATGAGAAACAAAGTTCCAGAGGGAACTTTGAAGCCTGAAATGATTGTCTCTGTGATTAGAAGAATCTGAGAAAGTAAATAACGTGGGACAAGGATACTTTCAGAGTATTCTGGAGAAGGCTTACAAGAATAGATAGGCAGAATGAATATTGGGTTAGAAGTGTGCTGTGGCAGTTATCTGTTACTGCCTAACAAATCAGCTCAAACTCAGTGCTTAAAATGACAACAGTCATTTCTTTAGCTCTCAAATCTGCAAGTTGGGCAAGCTTGGCTGCAAAGGCACCCTGCTACGTCACTGCTCCATGCTACGTAGGCCTGACTGGGGCCAGGTCCACTTCCAAGATGGCTCCTGTAGCTAGCACACAGGTGCTGGCTGTTAGTTCCTCTCCAAGGAGGCCTCTCTCAGGGGCATCTTGGGCTTCCTCACTGCATGGTGGCTGACTTCCAGGGGTGAGTCTTCTAGCTAGCAACAGCAGAAGCAGAAGTGGAATCTTGCTTTTTGGCCTAGCCTTGTAAATCTCCTAGCATCACTCCCACCATAATCTATTGGTCAACCAGGTCACTAAAGCCCACCCAGTTTCCAAGATACAGCATGTGGACTCTGCAGCTGGAGGAGTGGCAAGAGTCTAAAAACTATCAGTCACTGGGATGGGAGATATGTTTGTAGCCATCTTTGGAAAACTGTAATCATAGGTACATCATGTATCAACGTATGCTTACAAACCACTTGCTTGAGAATCCCCTGCCTGGATTCTGAGTGCTGGTGAAAAGCATTCCTGGAGCCCTTCCTCCAGAGATTCAAATTCTCTAGGTTAGTATGGAAGCCTGGTATCTACATTTAAACATCATGAGTAATTTTGATGGATCCTAAAATTTGAGAACAAAAGATTTTTAATAAACAAGAACAAAATGTGTAAACCAGAATTGTTGCCACATGCCTACTTTTGGCAATTCTCTGTCAGAATGGATCATGAGTATCATGTAGATTTAAGAGTGTGGGGCTTGGAGCCCCAGCCCAGTTTTGAAAACTGAAAATTTGCCTGTCCTTTGTTTTATTCACCTACAAATTGTACTTCATTGTGATTGTTGGCAAGTTCCAATGATACATATAACTTATGATGACATGGCACTTAGCAAAGGCTCTTATTTTATTTTTCCTTTTTATTGTTAAATTTATTGGGGTGACATTGGTTAGTAAAAGTTACATAGGTTCCAGGTGTACAATTCTACATAAAATGCATCATCTGTGTGTTGTGTTATGTATTCACCACCCAGAGTCAGTTCTCTAGTGAGGGCTGTTATTTTTGTAATCTTGATAGAACCAGATACGGTCTTCTTTAGGAAACCATTTTTTAAAGTCTGATAGTATAACTTTGTTTGGCAGAGACAGGTTTAATGATATGAACTTCTGTTAGAGTATGAACACTTTAAAATGTACATGTTCATGCCTCTTCTAGTCGCTTCCCCCCTCCTCCCCCTTGAGAATAGCTCACACTATACTCATCAGGAAAATAAAATCTGAACTTCTGACTCATGTAAGTCCTGTAGAACAGGATATATTCTAGAAGGACAGCTTGCCACAGCGCTGAGATGAGGTCTATTCTCAATTTAGGATGCTAATTACTATATCCATAAAATGTGGATAAAGATAAGGATATCCACAAAGCTAACTGAATCAATTTCTTTGGGGGAGAGTAGCTGGACAGCTGGAGAACAGGTAAAAGCAAGACTTTTCACTCTCCACTCTTGTACCTTTTGTGTTTTGAACCTATTCAAAACACAAAATAAGAATCCAATTCACTAATTTCAGCCATCTGAAAGGTATTCAGAATGATATTGTGCCCTCAAAACTCAGCAGAGAGATGCTGGTCTATGATACTGAGTAAACTACAGTCTCCATGTAGCTTCTGTAAGCTGAACGGTGCTAGGCAGAACTCGGAGCTGATCTGTTTTCTTTCTTCGGCTGTTTGGCAGGCCTTGCTGTTATCCATGTTTTTTTTTTTCCCCAGTCTCTGCTCCTTCAAATGCCTTTTAATTAGGATATAGGGAAAGAGAAAGCAAGAATGCTGCACTGGAGGAATTAGAGGAACCCTGTTCTATGCAACTCTGACCCCCCCCCCCCAGCACATTCATGTACTGCCCCGTAACTTCCCCACCTCCTACCCACTAAGTATTCCAGGTTGGCCACTTTGGCCCTGTGATAGCAGATGTGAAAGTGCTATGTATCCTGCAGGTGATATCTTTGGACGTTTCTACCAGAGCTCCTGAAAATCATGGGTCTTGTTCATCTTGGCCATCACTGTATCCCCAGGGCTTAGGTACGGGGCCTGCCACCTGAGAGCTCCCAAAAAATACTTGTCAGGGGAATGACTCAATGATGGCACGCTGAAAATGAACACCTATCAGAGACTGTCCGACACTACTTCACGATCCATAAGTAAACGCATATGGAAAGCACAGGGTGTTTTTGTGCTCCCCAAACCTTTCACCTCAATTTCCCAGAGGGCCACAGAGCTTTCTTCACACACCGTGTCAGGCTTTGCAGTGACAGCCTGAAGTAGATGGAGAGTGGTAGATCAGTCACCTTGAATAGAGGCCCCATTTCAATTCAGGAACAGTAGTCATCAGTCAGAAGTATTTGTTTGCAAGTGGTCTTGTTGTTTCTTGCAGCACAGGAAAAACTGTTTTGTGGGCGACCAAGACAGAAGTGTCTGCGAGAAGAGGGTTTACGAACAATGACTCAGGGAGGAAGTGGGTGGAGGAGGAAGAAAAGATTGCACACTGATTTTTAAAAAAGGAACTCCTACTGCCTCCTGTTTATGGCTGTCAACGTAAATAGCTGAGCACTAACAAGCTGTTCACGAATGGAACGCCAGCCTGTAGGAAGGATCCAAGCTGGGTCACCTAGGGTCACAGGAGCATTATCTCGAGATGGAAGGCCTCAAGGAAGATGAGACCTGGGCGAATCCGAGTAACAAGGCGTACCTTTGTTCCTTCCGTAGTGCTTTATGTTTTGACAAAGCGCTGTGGAGTGGTACCTTCCACAGAGCATTTTAGTGCCACTGAAGGTGCTCGGTAGGGCCCATGGTCGATTCGCGATGGTTTTGTAAAGCTGAGATGGGGGCCGGTATTCCTTTCTCTGGGCCAGTTCCCAGTGGCAACAGGACTCCAGAGGATGGTGACTCAAGACATTTGGCCAGAAGCCGGGCTGGAAGAGGAACTCTGAGAGCGAGGCTCATTTCCCTGCCTCTGTGTGCCACCCTTTCAAGTTCCCAAGAGAACTGTTTGCATTCCATGTCCTTGGGCTGTTGTCACTGCCATGACACCACCTGTGATTGCATACTCAGCCTCTCCAGCCTAAATGGTCCCCCCTGCACCCCAACCCCCCAACCCCCGTTTTTTCCCAGGTTTCTTTTCAGTACACGCCCATCACCTTTCTTCTTCCCCCACCATCAGCCTGCATCTCTCAAGTCCTGTTGATTTCTTGTACACGCACGGCCCAGTCTCATGGTTAAGCTCATGAGTGTCAGTATCAGTAGTTTCTGGGTATAAATCACAGTTCTACCACTCGTACTTCGCATTACTCTGAACAAGTTCAAAGTCACTCAAAGTCTGCTTCTGTTACAGCATTTGTATAATGACAGTCAACAATAATTGTACCTATCTCCTAGGGCTAACAGAAGGATTACACAAAGACAGTACATGTAACGTATCTGAAGAACATTGTCTGGCACACTGTAAGTGCTCAAAACTGTAACCAATTTTACGTAATTAAAAAGGTTTTTAGAAAGATTATCCCTAATGGTTTGGCAGTTAGAGTGCTCTGAAGTCTTTGATCCCTGATTTATAGAAAGAGCGACTTTATTCAGTGAAGTTACAAAAGAAAAACAAAAACCCCCTTTTCAACTGAAGCTTGATGCCAACTCCCAATCTCTACAATTTTGTCTGTTTTATCATTTTATAGCAGGAATTTAAATGACTTTCATGTAGGCCAATGTTAAGTGATTGGCTGGTATTTCAAGTTTGTATTTTTAGAAATTATAGTTTTAAACTTGCTGGCACTGAACTCTAAAGTTATGAAACACTTCACGACATGCCTCTCTTAGGTGCTGTCAAGGTCTCCGGGTCCCCTGGGGTCTGTTCTGGCTCCTTTTTCTTCTACACTCTCCCACTATGTGCATTCAACATTCTTATGGCTTTAAATCTATGTCTAACCTCTAACCTCTCTTCTCCTGACATACCTGTCCAACCACATGCCTCATTTTACATCTCTACTTGGATATCTCAGAGGTGTCTCAAATTCAATGGCTCCCAAATAGAATCATTCATTTCCACCCTCATCAGACCCCCGCCAAACCTGCTCCTCCTTCACTCTTCCCTCTCTCATGAACCATACTGCCTTACAAGCTAGTCACCAAAGTGTCGCCTGAAGTGTCTTCTCCCTCTCAACTCCTACATCCAATCCATAAGCAAGTTCCGTCATCTTTTCTACTTTCAAAATATATCTGGACTCTCTTCTCTTCATCTCTGCTGTTGCCACCCTCCATCATGTTATCACCTTCATCTCTTATCTTGACTGCATTATAGCAATAGCCTCATTAGACTAGGCTGCCATCTTGCCACTCCTAAAAGTGCAGGCAGAGTCATCTTTTAAAACCCTTCCATGACTTGCATTTAGAATAACATCTACCCGTATGGCCCATGTACGTCCTACTTCCACATTATCAGCACCAACACCTACAAAGCCCAGCATGACCTGGTTTCTAATTCATCACCTGCCGCTGTCCTCCACATCATACTCTAGTACTATATGGTAAGCTGTTTCCACTGTCTTTAGATTTCTAAGTTGTTCCTTCAGCCTAGAGCTGTCTCTACACTGTTTCCCATGCTCACGGTTGGTTTTTTTCCTGGTCTCAGCTTTGTGAACCTTTCCTGGCACCACTAAGTGAGCCTCCCTGCCAGTCAGTCATCCCTACTCTGCTCACAGCTATCAAGATGTGTCCTCTGGAGTCATCTTTGATCCATCCCTCTTCTGCTTTACACAGTGACTGTTTGACAAGTCCAATTGATGGTTACTCACATCCGCTTCTGCTCTCTGTCTCTTCCTAGCCCAAAAAGACATTACAGGGTGGCTTTGAAGGATGGTAAGACTAGAAAGGACAGATGAGCCTTCAATGTGGGCTTCCAGAGCCTGATATTCCATGAGAAATGAGAGACACCACAGCAACATACACTCATTCTTCTTTATTGTAAACTTATGTTCTTACTTTTAATATTAATCACCAGCACTGTAGCCCTTAGCTTTTTGAGGTATTTATTGACCCAATCATCTACTGTCTTCTATATCTGCAGTGTTTAGTTTCATTCATTCAACAAATACTGGAGGCCTACAATTAGGCCAAGTACAATTCTAGATATTGGGTTTCTATGCAGTACAGAACAAGATAGATACCTGTCCCCGCCTTCATGGAGCTTGTATTCTAGCATGAAGCAGACTAAAGGAGAAGTTCAGGATTCTGCACATTTTCTTCCTCCCATAATGAATAGCCAGCACGGTTCTCAGAACATAGTGGAGGCCCTTCTCACTTCTCCATTTCAAACATCGCATCCAACCCCACCTTTTTTCACAGTGCTTCTCCGAAAGGCCTCTTGCCCTGGGAAAGCTTATCTTATTCACCGAGAAGCGATCTCCAGTTACTCCAATTATTAGTATAACATTTTCTCAAAAATAGTGCTTGTGACTTTCTAAGGATGTGTGCGTGGGGCAGTGATTTTGGTTTTTGGGGTGGCATGAATACAGTTGCAGGCAAGCTTCCGCAACTCAATCTGGGAGCATGCAGTTTGGATCCTCGTCCTCCAGTGGCAACCGGAGGCTCTTTCCTGCGAGACTACATTTCCCAGAGTGCCCCGCTGTCCAACGCGGCTCGTGGACCGGGGTCTTGTGGGACCCGGATTTAGGCAAGATGGCAGGCTCGTGGTGAGCACCTGTCAAGGTAACCGTTACCCTTTCCTCACCGGGTCCAGGAATCCCTAAAAGATAAGCTGGGCAGGCCCAGGAGGTTTATCGGCTGTGGTCGAGGTCTCCTTCCTGTCGTGCGTGGCAGCATAAAGCCTCCGGCGTCGCTGGACTCGGTCCCTGCGTTCGCCGCGCGCTTCCCGTGGGTCTCCCGTCGTCCCTCGGCCAGTAGCTCGGGGACCTCTCTTTAGGATCTGCGCCCTGGGTGCTAGTCCCCGTGCTCTTGGTACCCTGTTCCTCAAAACTGGGATCCTCCGAGGCTCTCCGCAGTTTTTGCTTCGGGGTTGAATTCCGGGCCAAGTGATTTTATCCTCAGAATAATCAGCCCTCCCCCCCCCCGCTGTGTTTGCCTCCAGCCGAGAGCACCGAAGTGCCCCCCCCCAAAAAAATGTTTTGTCCCTCGATTCGTGCTCAGAAGACGAGGTTTTGCGTACCTCTGTCCTTGTGTATAAAATGAAGATGCCTACCTCGCAGACTCGTGAAAGAGCCCAGGACATGTAGAAAAGTGGGTTGTAAACTGAAAAAAGCACACTGGTGAACTCTGGGATAGTGCTGACAGTGCAAGGAATCGGCCTGCGTGGTTTAGTCTAGCAAACCAGACCGAGGCCCGAGGCCTAATTCCATTCTATCAGTCTGGGGGAAGGGAGCAAATAATCATTGAGGCCAATTAAAAACAAGGGATGTCACAATGCTTATGTGTTTTTAATTCACAGCAGCTGTGGAGGTTGTGGTTGTTTTCCCCACATAACATGGACAAAACTGAGGGTCATTTAGTTAATGACTTGCCCCGTGTTTCTCACTTCAAGTTCTTGGGAGCTAGACATTTAAACTTTGTACTTTAGTTTCTTCATGAATCAAAATAAAGCTGCTTCACATGATTGGTATGAGAGTGAAATGCGGTGGTAATGAAAGCACCTTGGAAAGTTAAAAATCTTATACATATATAAGATGGTGAAATTATATTTAGGACTTCAAGGTGTTATTGTGTATTTGTTTAAATCAGTATTTAATTGGCCAAGGGTAGGCCTTCTGGTTTAATATTTCATTTAATCAGAAACAGTACTACTTTAAGAGATGTAATAAGATCTTGGGTATGGTACCTAAGGGGTTGTACACACACATCGCTGTTATGAAGGGGGATGCTCTGTGTAGCACGTGTGACAGTTTCTAAGGGTAATCACGGATTTGCTAAACATTCTGTACGTGAAAAGAACTACACAAGATGCTGAGAAGTTTGCCTTTAAGAGAAGTTGTCATGGACAAAGTTCCAAGCTGTAAGGTCTGAAAGCTTGCCACGCCCCTGGCAACCTGGATGCTTCATGAACTCCAAAGGAAAGTAACATCTTTCTGGAAACAATGAGACCCGCTGAGATTAAAAATGTACGCGCTGGTTGGCCTACCTGACGATGTGGCCAGTGCAGCAGTGTCTCTTCTTTAGAAACTCCCTCCTTCCCTCCCTGTAAAACCCTTGCTGCAATACATCTCCGCGCTGATGCTCTTTTGGGCCTCAGCCCATCTGCACCCAGATGCTCTGGATAAAATTTTCTTAAACCCTAACACAGGATTTCTGACCTTAAGTTTAGTGGTATTGCTCATTATAGTGCATGGAAATGGAAAGTTGTTTAAAAGTTTGGCTTTAGGTGATTGTGGTTCTGGGTAGTGATTCCTTTCTCATTCTAGTATTGGTCAATACCGCGGTGCCAAAAGCATGTATATACATTTTAAGAGAGGTTTTCTGTGTGTTACATAAATACTAATGGCGATCACTGCGAGCACTTATTGTAATTGCAGAAGGCAAATGTGACCTGTATTCATCTTTTGTTATCGGTATATATTGAGAATTACAATTTCAATACAGTTCTTTCTTTTCTTATGCATGCATGTTTTTGGCACCCTCTGTGTATTGTGTCACTTTAATTTACCATAGATCTCACTGACTTTTTTTTTTTAATCTTTTACCCAGGGATGGAAATAGCTATTCCTAGAAACACATTTTAAAAGCAGTTTGTCTTCAGATTGTCTTCTTCATACCAGCTGACAAGCATCTTGATTCACCATGGCGGGAGCAGCATTAAAATGGGCGCTATCAAACAGATTAATCTTGAAACATTTATGTCCAGTTCAAAGTAAGTGAGCTTTTTAATATTTAAAAAGAATTTTCAACTTTTTCAAATGTTATAGGAATATGTGTTCATTTTGGAAAATTCAGAGCATTTTGTTACTGTATGTGCCTTTTTAAGAGCAGGGTATTTGCAATAATGGAAAAAGGAAGAAAAGCCTAGATATTTATCAAATTAGGCTGGATAAATTATGGTGTATTTTTGCTATATGTAAAGATCTCCAAATGGAAGGGGAAAAATATGTCACAGAACAGTATCAGTTGTATGATCTCATTTGTGCATTTAAAAGTTGACCTACCATGTGCGTGTGTATGTATAAATGCAGAGTAAAAAGTATGCACCAAATAGATGATCTGTGTGGACCACCGTGGCATTTTAGCTGAAGGCAAGGGAGGGATTGAGAAAGAGGAATTTTCTCTGGCTTGAATCATTTTTATTTACTGTATTTTCACAGAGTACTTTTTTTTAGTAGTACTTAAAATCAGCCAATAAAGGGTAGTGTTACAATTCTATCCTACAAAGATAGTCACTGTTAATATTTTGGTGTATTCTCTTTGTGTTTTTTCCATGTATTTAGCTATTAAAAATAAAATGAATTTCTCCTTTTCTAAAGAAATATATATAGTTGTGGGTTTTTTTTTATAAAACCTATTAATTCATGTTTGATAGTCAAAACATCGACCTATATAAGTAAATAAATGATTAAAATCTTATTTCCCAGCCTAACTTGCACTTTTTCCCCACTGTCTATGAATGCTCTTCCATTTCTAAAACAGACATAGAAGCTCCAGTAGGTTTGCTTTTTCAGTTTACTACATCAGCCAACTTTCTTACATATCTCTGCCTCACCATCTCTTCCTTCATGCTTGTTTATTAGTTAAGGGGAAAAGAATTGTTTGAAGACCAGATAAACAGTATGAGTAAAAGTGTAATGAACTAAGTAAAGGGAGGAGGAGACTGCTAAGAGATATAGTTTAGAAATACCCATTTAGTTTAGAGAGAAGCTGAAATCACAGTCACAACCAAACCAAACCACCCTCAGCTCCTGATTACCTGGAAGCATTTTCCTTGTTGACAATTGGGACACTGCTCAGCCTCCCCCTGGCCCTTACAGGAACCCAGCCCCAGGGCTGGTGGGAAATCAGACCCAGCCAGTTTTTACCTAGTCCAGGTCCTGAAACAGCACTTGGTCCTCTGGTTTAATCTGAAATCTAGTTAATCTGCCCCGGAAGTGAAAATTGTCTGTGTGTACTTTACCTGCTCGATTAAGTTTACACGGTGTCTAATTTATTTCTGTTTCCTCAGTGCTTCTCCTACCTGGTAGGTGATAAATAAATGTTTGTTGAACTGATCTGAATGGAGTTCTCAAAATATATAGTTAACTAGAAATTAATTTAGGTTTCCCCAGAAAATTATTCTGTTATCAGTCTGTCATCCTACTACTCAGTGCTATCCAACCTCTGGGATTCCAAAGTCCCTATCCTGCACAATTTCTGTTTTTAGTGTTATCATTGATATTTTATACAAAAAGGAGGGATATTCAGATTAGAGGCAAAGGAAAAACATAATTGAGGGAGAAAGTTCAATGAACAAAAATCAAAAGGCCTCTATTTTTTTTTTTTTTTTTTATTAATTTGCCTTTTGGTATGTGGGTAGCTCCCTGGCTGGGAATCGAACCCAGGCCGCAGCGCTGACAGCGCCAGCGCCGAAGCCTTAAGCCACTACACCATCAGGGAACTCCCTCTCTCTATTTTAGAAGAAACTTCTGAAAGCTGCCAAAACACACAGTTAACTTGGGAATGTGGAACATTCACAGTTTTCATGAATCAATACAAAGATACCTCATAGGATTAACATGAGAGTGAAATGCAGTCTTTACAACTTTGAATTTTACGACAACCTTGAATAATACCACAGGTATTCTCTCTCCGAGCACAAAGACGAGCACAAGACGCTTTGAGCCCTCTGGCCCTCAGAAACTTACCCAAGGTCGTAATTCTGGTAAACGAGGACTGTGACCGAAGCCTAGGTCTCCCCATCTTACTTTGTCAAGTCCACTTTCTGCTGTACTGCCTTTCCTGTAGTTAAAATATTGGGCATCTGTAAATTAAGTGGGGCTATCAGCTTTTATACATTTTACCAAAATGCAATCAATCATACAAACATACACGATTGTGTAACAAGAATATCCCGTAAGTTATGGAGAGCTGACTCTCACTGAAATCCCTTTGGGCACGTTGAGTTGCTTTGAGTTGATCAATGTTAACCTTGGCATCACTTCCAGTTACATATTTAGAACCACTGATGCCATATTTAGAATCTTTCTCTTCATAAAATGTCATGAGTTTTTTAGGTATGAGTTATGCAGAAATTAACATTTTAGAGGCAGTTTGGCAGTCACTTTATTAGTAGAATGTGACGTATGTCGTAAGGATACAAACAAATGTTGCTATAAATACAAAGTAGAAATTTTATGGAGTTTGTTGTTGAACTGAAATACTGTTGTCTTGAGTTTCACGTACCGTACACTTCATCGCCACCGGAAAGGCGTTCTTGAACCTGCACAGTTGCTTGGTAACTTGTCTGGGTTCCCTTCTCTCTCCCAGTGCTCACCCATCTTAACAGGGCTTATCTTTACATTGGAATTGTTTGTTCAGTTGTCTGTCTCTCACCAGACTTGTACCCTTTCCAAAGGTAGGGAGTGGATCTTAACTAGTTGAATCCCTGGCCCCTACTACATTCCTGTGCCATAGTAAACACAGTAAATATTGGTTGAATGAGTGAAACCAGCTTACATTTATGTGAGAACATATGCTCAGATTAACTAAATCCACTTTACTGTTTGGGGTTTTGCAGATGGAGCTTTATATTGTGTTAGTCATAAATCCACGTATTCGCCTCTTCCGGATGACTATAATTGGTATGTATTAAAATTCAATTAAAAAAATAACAGTCAGCTGTATCCGAAATGATTTAATTTTATTCCTTGTTTTGGGGATTTTCTGCTTTTCAGATTATTCATTCTTTCTTTTTAAAAATGATTTTAACGATCTTATTTACCCAGTATAGCCTTATAAACATTTTAAATAAAAATCATTATCATTGTGTTTCATGAATACTTAATTTGTAAGACAGATATGCTGTTAGAAATGCTGTCTTTTCTGCCGGAAGCGTTCTTTAGCTTCTTGGAAAACATAATTGGTTTTTATAGTTTTAGGTTTCATATCTGTTAGCTTATGCAACTATGTATCTTATCTTTTGACATTGAATACTCCTAAATCACAATTATTTAATTCATCCACAGTTTATTTAGTACTTATTCTAGTCACTGCTAGGAATAGTGTATAAGATGCTGTCTTTATTCCTCGATAGCAGAGTCTACTATGCAGAAATGGCAACATTATTTTCTTAAGCTACATTTTTTTATTAGTAAAAATGTATTTTTTTTGCTCTTGACACAACTTTTAATTTGAGTTCCAATTGTACATTTAGTAAGTGTTAAAATAGTGATGAAATTCAACAAGGTAATATAGGTAACATTTTTTGAAATTGAAAAGAATACATCTTGTAAGTGTTTTGTATTATGTAAATGTTTAAATGGCTCAACTTGTGTACTGAAAATAGTCTTTAAAGAAAGATAAAGAAGAAATAAGAGAAAAATCAAATGATTTTTTCACCAAAAATCATTTGATCGATTAAATGTTCATCATAGCCACGTTATGGTATTCAGTCTTAAAATCACAGTGAAACAACCTAATACCTTGCCCTGTATAACTAAAATTACACTTTTTAGTTTAATTGCTGATCTGTTTCAAATCTGATTGATGTTGAAGTGCTAGAAACTTAAATTTATAGATACCTAGAGAACATACAAGTTTAATAAAAGCTGAACATCTTGCTCCTTAGAATGTTTATGGATCTAAGTACAACAGTAGTTGCCAAAGTCTTTGAAAAACAGGCTTGGTTAGCTGATACCTGAAGGATGAGATCCAGCCACAGAATGCTTGGACATATTTAGAGGACTATTGCCCCAAACGTGTTCTTCTGAGGGTTGTTAATGGAAGGAAGGGATGATGCTCAGTAATGCCCACATTCATTTGACCACAGATCCCTTTTTATAGGAGCTTCGTAAAGTTGCACTGTTCTGCCAAAGGCACTTTGAAGAAAAGTTGATTTATTGCAGGAAAAAAATGCTCAGTGATAAAATAAACAAATGGGACTACATCAGACTAAAAAGTTTTTTTACAGCAAAAGAAACCATCAACAAAACAAAACGATGTCCCTCAGAATGGAAGAAAATATTTGCCAATGAAGGATCTGACAAACGGTTACTATCCAAAATCTGTAAGAAACTCATACAACTCAACACTAGAAAAAACAAACAACCCAATTAAAAATAGGTGGAAGACCTGAATAGACATTTCTCCAAAGAGGATGCACAGGAGGCCAATGGACACATGAAAAGATGTTCAACATTACTAATCGTCAGACAATGCAAATCAGAACCACAATGAGATACCACCTCACCCCTGTCAGAATGCTCTTATCAATAAAGCAACCAACAACAAGAGTCATCAAGGATGTGGGGAAAAGGGAACCCTCACGCACTGCTGGTGGGACTGCAGATTCATCCAGCCACTATGGAAAACAGTACGGAGGAGGTTCCTCAAAAAATTAAAAATGGAACTACCTTGTGATCCAGCAATTCCACTCCTGGGTATTTATCCAGAGAAATCCAAAACACTGATTTGAAAAAATACATGCACTTTATGTTTATTGCAGCATTAATCACAATGGCCAAGATATGGAAACAACCTGAATACCTATATGTAAATGATTGGATAAAGAAACTGTGGTACATTTACAGAATGGAGTATTACTTAGCCCTAAAGAAGAATAAAATCTTGCCTTTTGCAACAACATGGATGGAACCAGAAGATATCATGTGAAGTGAAATTGATCAGACCGAGACAAATACCTTATAATCTCACTTATATGTGAAATCTAAAGAACAAACCATCAAAATAGAAAAAAAGAATTCAATTAAAAAATGGACAGATCATCACGCTAAGTGAAATAAGCCAGACAGAAGAAAACCAAGCACTACATGATTCCACTCATATGTGGAACATAAAATTGAAAGCAACAAAGAAAAATAACTCATGGACACAGTTAATAATTTAGTAGTTACCTGAGGGTATGGGGGGAGGGGAGTGGGGTAGAAGGGACAGGGGCAGAAATACATGGTAATAGAACTGACTCTGGGGGATGAACACAATACAACACATATACGATGTAGAATTGCATACCTGGAACCTCTGTAACTTTTACTAATCAATGTCACCCAATAAATTTAACAATACAAATTTAAAAAAAAAAAATGCTCTGCCATAATCCTTATGATTAGAAATTGAGGTGGTCCTTTACCTAGATTATGTCCTTTGCTGATCTTCAGCTTTAATAATTCAACCTAGAATGTCCTTACAACTTTTTTTGTTTCATTTTGTTTTGTTTTGTTTTGTTTTTGGTATGTGGGTAGTTCCCTGGCTGGGAATCGAATCCAGGCCACAGCATTGACAGTGCGGAAGCCTTAAGCCATACACCACCAGGGAACTCCCTCCTTACAACTTTTTAAAGGCAATTATTAGATAAGGAAAAGACCTAATAATAGTAATGAATAAAAATGAAAGTCCCTTCCAAAGATTTGGATAGTCTAACAACAAATAACTTGAAGAATAATTTAGGTAAAATAGTAGGTAATCCGGGGTTTGCAGTGGTCGTTAAAAGTAACAGGTTTTGTGGGATGGTCTGCGTTTTCCTCTGTGATATGGATACCAGGTTTTCCATCTAATGACATGGTGTCTGTTCTTCAGGGATTCATGATGAATTAATTTTAGATCTAAGAGTAATTATTCTGCCTTGAATACAGTGTAACTATTTCTAAAACATTCCTTTTTAGCAAAGTCGAACTTGCTCTGACATCTGATGGCAGGACAATAGTATGCTACCATCCTTCTGTGGACCTTCCATATGAACACACAAAAGTATGTATGAGAAAATCTTTTATAATTTTTAATTTGCTGTTAGAACTATTCACATTACCTTAGTCCTAAAACAGAAAACCCCTAAGCATAACAGAAACAAATTTATTCACTTAACCAATAAATATTTATTGGGCACCTACCAAGTAAAAGATGTTATTCCAGGTGCTGAGGATATAGCAGGGAACAAAACAGACGAGGCTTACAAATCTTTTATAATTTTTAATTTGCTGTTAGAACTATTCACATTACCTTGTAGTATCCAAAGAGAAGGATTCCCTTTTATTT
>PVJL010005771.1:41674-103083 GCA_004026885.1 Lyroderma lyra
TTTTTTTTTTTTTTTTTTTTTTTTTTTTTTTTTTTTTTTTTTTTTTTTTTTTTTTTTTTTTTTTTTTTTTTTTTTTTTTTTTTTTTTTTTTTTTTTTTTTTTTTTTTTTTTTTTTTTTTTTTTTTTCTTTTTGGTAGTGGGTAGCTCCCTGACTGGGAATCGAACCCAGGCCACAGCACTGACAGTGCCAGCACCAAAGCCTTAAGCCACTACACCATCAGGGAACTCCCTCTTTTTCATCTTTCTTAACAGGCTGTTTTCAGTACACAAGGTGAGCCCTTTAAACACAATATTTCTGATCTGAAGTTTGGTATATTTCCAACTAGGGATCAAACGTACCTGGCGTAAACTTACAAAACATTTTACAGTGCTATTTCATAACTTTTTTATTGTGTTGGTTCCGATAATGCTTTTTACTCCTGGGTAAATTTCTTTCTTTTTCTTTTGTTAGTTTTTTCTAATCAGCCAATGTGGGCACATATTTTAATTGGCCTAGTTCAATATTTTCCATGTTTCTTTAAAAGTCAGGCACTAGATGAAAGAAATTTTGGTTTTGTTTTTAATAAATTCACTTTATCTTGGCTCCAGTCTTTTTATTATTTTATGTTTGAAATGCTTTCTCCTGTTTCTTCAAGCCTTCTCCTACTATATTTGGTAATGTTTGATTTGCTTTTTGAGGAGAAAATAATTCGATAATTCAAGTCATCACATGATACATCTAGTGGTACCTATTTTTAAAAATTACTATTAGGGCCAGAGTACTGGTTGATTTGACAAAATAGATTAATGTTATTTTGCTAGTTTTTATTCCTCTTTTAACCTCACCATCTTGTCTGCCTGCTTTGCATTCTAGCCATGTATCATAGGCAATAGCCCAGTACCTCTTGTATTGTGTTTCTTTGGGCAATGTGTAGAAAATAGGCTTGAGTTGATGACTTGGTCTGTAAACCTTCCAGCTCTCACTATTTCGTGCTGCCTTCCACTCTTACTTTGTGGTGTATTCTGGTCATATGCTTTCTTCTGTCTTAGTGTAATAGTTACAACAAGAAGCCCAAGACTGTGAGGTCCTTTCTCGGCATCCAGACTCAGCCACATACAGCTCTTTATGTCCCTGAGTCTGACCCTTCTCCTGTCCCTCCCAGCTCCGACAACTTTCCCACTACTTTTAGAACTTACTGTCAAAAGCAAAATCTCTCATAAACTTAACTTTTTCCAGAGTGTTACCTTCACCTTCTGGCTGAACAGAAAGCTGGCTGTACCCTGGGGCCAGTGTTTTCCCAGCAGACTTTTAATTAGTTGCTGTTCTCTCTCCGATACCCATTCGTTTCTGGGCCTAAAGGTGGAGTAGGTGTGTCTGCAGCTCCTCTCTGTCCTGGGCAGATCATTTTTCCTTCTTCCTAACACTTTCTAGCTCTGTAGTTTATGTCATTAAACTGTACCATCTACAACCGTTTTTTTGTTGCTGTCATTTGCCAACCCATTCCACTCTTCCTTGGAGATTGTAGATATGCTGTCACACTCTCCATACTGTCTCCGTCCCAGTGCTTTGCTCCCTCTATCCATGGGGATGATTCGCCTAACACCCTGGGCTCTGGCTTCCTGCTCTTTGCTGCCAGCCTCAGCCCCCACTCCCGTGGTTGTACCCCGGGCTATTCTGATCACCCACAACTGGCCCTCCTCCTACTAGTCTCAACTCCAGAGTTCCGTTAGCTTACGACCTACTGCCCCGAGTCTTTCAGCTCTGAGAGCTGCTCCTCTCCTCACTGAGACCTGTATTAATGGATTCAGCCACTTGTCACAGTCCCCATGTGTCTCACAGTCTCACTTCTCTCCTTGCCCAGCGTAGATTGCTTGGTTCGTCATTATCATCATCCTTTACACCCAGGCCCACTCTCTGCTCCCCCTTTCTCTGGCACTCCCTTTGCTGTAGCAGTGGTTGTTGGAAGATCACTCCTAGCACGTCCCACGTTGACTGCTCCACTGCTACCCCACTGGCCTCCCTGCTGTTCTTAAAGTGCATTAGGCGAGCTCCTGCCTCAGGGCCCTTGCGTTCTCTGCTGCGTCTGCCCCAAATGCTTTTCCCCAGAAATCCTCATAGTCAGTTCCCTTTCCTTTAGGTCTTTCCTGGTCCTTACACAGTAGGGCCTTCCTTGCCCACTGCATTCAAAGTAGAACTCCTGCCCCTGGACTCTCTGCTGTCCCTGTTTGCTTTCCTTTCCTCAATAGCATGTTATTTCCGTACACTGTTTTTCTGTCTTCCACCCCTAAAATGTAAGCCTCGTCTATTTTGTTCCCTGCTATATCCTCAGCACCTGGAATAACATCTTTTACTTGGTAGGTGCCCAATAAATATTTATTGGTTAAGTGAATAAATTTGTTTCTGTTATGCTTAGGGGTTTCCTGTTTTAGGACTAAGAAACATTCACTTGGGGAGGCATAGATTTTTTTTTCTCAACTAATAAATTGTAGATTGGGCTGCATAATAAGAAACATTCTTAAAAACATGCTACTGTTAAAATAAAGTGGGTTCTTTTTTGAATCCAGATTTACACATCTCATGATGATAATAAATAACGTTAAATAAATATCCTCAAATACGACTTAAAATTTAGCCTTGATCTTCCTCTTTTCTCCGGGAAGTAGGGTTGCAGCCCTGGCAGGCTCCTTGATCCTCTGGGCCCCAAAAGCATGTTGCACACAGAGACCCTGGTCCTAGGTAGGGACGCCAGGTCAGACCAGCTCTAAGAAAGTTTAGAGGATTCGCATCTTTGGTGTTCTGGTAATTTACATTTGAATAGAAAACATATCAATTATGTCCCAGGAAATTGATCTAGGTAAAAAGATCCTTCTTTGCCAGGTATATGTTTTACTACAAGCACTAATATTCTAAAAATATTTTCCAAATTTAGGATTTCTAGTTTAGGAAAATGAAGATATTATAACAGGGGCAAAAAAAAAATCACTTAGATAAATGAAGTAAAAATGTTAAGTACAGGCAATTATTTTTGGTGGTTTAATGGAAAATTTTGAACATCAAATTTTTTAAATTTTTAAATGGGAAGTTCAGGGTGACAGTTATGAATGATTTTATAAAGTTAGATTCAGTTTTATTTTAGTTTTTCCTTTTTACTGAAACATTCATGTGCCCCTTCTTTGAAATTGATCAGAGAGATCAGATACTACATTCTGAACCTGTCAGGGACTCCTGGGGTAGCCTTCGAGGGATGCGTTAACTCCAGGATCTTTTATCTGTGTGCCTGGGGGAAAAAACCCAAAAACCTGTCTTTAATCATTCAGAACAGAGAGAATTTGTGGTATATTAGAATTGAGCTTGCTTGGAAAGAGGACCAGAGATCATGAACATTTTTTAACGCTTGAAAATATCATTACTTTTTTATAATATTTAAAACATTTGATCTTCAGCAACAAGTATAATCTAAAAGAGAGAAAACTATAGGCTCCAATCCCATATTTGCTAGTACCCCTCAGGGTTTAATAGTAATTTGCACAGACACTTACTAATATTTTACAAACGAGTGCTTGAGGACCAAAAAGAAATGTTAAAAGCTGTCTACCATTATTGAACTCTGAGAGAATGAGCGACCTCTAAGCCTGGTACATGAGGGCTCCACAGGAAAAACCCAGCCATAAAGGCCTCTGTTTTTCATATTCCGTGGCTGGAGACTTTCCAGACAGCCCTCACACATTATTGCTTCACTTAATCCTCATCAAACCTTTATTAGATAGACAATACTTCTCTGATTTTACAGAAAGGGAAATTAAGAGCTGTAATAACTTGCCCATGGTCACAGACCCACTAAGTGATAGATTCAAAAGCCCAAGCCCAAGTTCTTAACCTCTTCATTATGCTTTCTCCTGGCTCCTTCTGCCTATGTAAGTGCTTCCTTATCCCTGCTTACACCAGTAATTGTTCCTTTTATCAGAGTAATCACTTCTTTTGGTACATGAATGGTACATCACTGTGGTATACCCCTGAAACTAATATAAAATTATATGTTAGCTCTATTTTTAATAAAAATGTTTGGGGAAAAAAACAAATTTTTACTTTTAAGTCTAACTTTGAAGGCCTGTCCGAATCTGGTTTCTCGAGACCCATTGTTTCAGATTACCTCTTTATCACGTGTTCTCACCTGCATTCCTTTACTCATGTCTGGTGTCCCTCGTAGACTGCATTCTGTACTCTGTGACAAGTCTCTGACTTGCCTCCTGTTCTACTGCTCACCATAGCTTTGTGACATTGCATTTCTGAAGTAGTTGTGCCACCTTCACGCACTTCCATATTTTAAAGAGGTCTTGTTTTATGTACATAAGCTAAGTAAATGTAAGTATATACTTTAACATATAGTCAGCTTACCGAAAGCATCGTTTTTTGGCAATACAGTCACCTAAAATAAGCATATTGACATTTTTCCTGTTTGCACTGGATATAAGAAATGTCATTTTCAGCGAAAGATTTTTTTAATTGTATTTCACTTTAACGATATACAAGGTAGAAACTGTAAACTTCTAAGTTAAAAGACAGTGATAGGCACAATTTATAGTTTTGAGAAATAGAAGCTAAAGTAATAAGTCTTTATAATTGAGGAGGAACTTTAAATAAGAACTTTATTATTGGAAAAGAAACCCAAAGCTTGATGTGAGAAGAAAACTATTTCTGATTCTTTAATGAATAATTCAATGAAGGGAAATTCTGTTCTGATAACCTACCTACCCACCGTGATATATTATAATGAATTCTTGAGAATGATAATTGTTTTATTGTAAACTCAGTCAAGTGCTGGCTAACATTTCTACCTTTCAATGCTATTCATAACTGATTATTTTGTAGCCTATCCCTTGGCCAGATCCTGTGCATAATCATGAAGAAACACAGGATCAAGTGCTGAAAACCAGACTGGAAGAAAAAGGTGAACACCTCGAGCCAGGAGCCATGATCGAACAGCTGAGCAGGACGTTCTTTACTACCAAGCACCGTTGGTATCCACGTGGGCAGTAAGTTCTGTTTTCTGTCCTCCAGCTCCCGCCAGACAGCGTGAAGAAACCGTAACTTTCCTCACATTAACCAACTTCTGCACATGCAGTTTAACACCCTGTGGGATCGCCTGCCATACGTATTTAATTTTGGCACAATTTACGTACAATTTTATATTAGCTTCAGGCATATGGTACAATGATTTGATATTTATATATATCGCTCACATTTTATTTTTCCATTCATCCGTCAGTGGACACGTAGGCTATTTCTGTGTCTTGACTATTATAAATAAAAATGGCGCTGCAGTCAATGTGGAAGTGCTTATATGTTTTTGAGTTAGTGTTTTCATTTTCTTTGGCTGAGTACTCGAAGTGGGATTGCTGGATTATACTGTTGTTGCATTCTTAGTTTTTTCAGGAAGCTTCATACTGTTTTCCATCGTGGTTACACCAGTTTACATTCCTACCAGATCACTGTATTTTTAAGTCCACATACAGTGTAGCTAAAATTAAATAGTACTTCTTTTTTTCCTTTATTTCAATGGGAGACTTTAACCGAAGCTTTCAGTAAATTTTGTAAGAGTTGTTAAAAGTTTTTCTGTTCTGTTATTTTATTGTTTTTATTCATCTTCCTGATAAATAATTGATCTTGATCTCATCTCTTTATCCATTTCTTTAACAGGTTTTAGGTTATTGAAAAACAAACAAACAAATGAGTACAGCAGATGTTTGGGTTGTATGTATTGTTCTCAGTTCCTTTAGTACTTTATTGCCCTGTGCAGTACGTACATTTTATTACATTGATTCTAACTCCTGACTCTGGCTTCAATTAGTTACCTTCTTTTGACCTCCTTTCTCCCCTTCCCCCCTTCCTCCTTCCCCCCCTTCTTCCTTCCCTGCCTTCTTCCTTCCCCTTTCCCTTCCTCCCCCTCCCTCCCTCCCTCCATCCCTTACTTCTTTCCTTCCTTCCACCAAAACTATGAGGTGGCTTTTTCACTTTTTTAGGTTTGTTTGAGCACCTTTTGTTTTTATTCACTTGTGTCACCCAGTAACCAGCACTGTGCTGGCCCTTTTATGGCAGGCCACACGATGGAATTCATCAGCGAACTGCTTAGGAAGTGCTGGGTGATCAGCCGCACAGTACTGATTTTGAAGTTGTTTATAGTCAAGCAGGAGTGATAGTAAAGGTCGAGTGATTGAACCCTGAAGGATGGTCGGTTACTGGTTACCATGGGGAGAGGGCGGCAGGCTCTGCAGCAGACACTGCATGTGCTAGAACACACTGGGAAATTTGCAAGCAGCTCAGCTTGGATAGGATCCAGAATATGAGGAGGGACCACAGGAAGGGCCTTAGGAAGGATTTTATGTTGTGCTGAGGAATTTATATTTTATTTTCATTGCCGAATTTTAAGAAGCAAACTGAATTGCCCACCTTTTGTGCATTTGAAAAGTATTAAGTAGGTAGGCTCTGTGTTTGGGATAAGATGGTACATGGAAAGATTGGAGTCAGAGAGACCTGCTAGAAAACTATCAGGACAGTCCAGGTGAAAACTGTTGGAAATCTAAGTGAAAAGACCAGCAGTGGGACTCAAAAGGGAAAATAAAAACGAGGTCTGCCTCTCAGACCTCTAAGGGCAGGAGGTGACCCAGTGGGCTGTGGGTGGGGAGCGAGCAGGAGTAGATGGGGGGCTTCTCTCCACTCCGACTGAGGGTGCCATCATGCAAGTGGGGAAACAGATTTGGGAGCTCAGACCTTGAACTTGTTGTTGGTTACGCTGCGTCTGAAGGATCTGTGGATCCGTGGTGAGGAGGGATTCCGGAAGCAGGTGGGTGCGTAGATCTGGAGCTCAGTTTACTTGAGTTTCTCTTCAGAAGGTATTTCCTCCCTGTCCTCGGTTCGTACTAGAGTGCGAGGGGCTCTGCCTGGTGCTCAGCGTCTTGCTGAGAGTTATTTACATTTGCTATGCAGGTGACACGCAGCGGCTTCGTTACAGCTGCTTTGATTTCCTGGTTCTTATTCCCAATATCATTGTCCTCAGAGTATTTTAAATCGGATATGTGTTCAGAGTTTTAAACTCATTATAACAAAACACAGCTCTTCTTGTCTTAAAAAGTCTCTCCCCTAATCTTTCCATAATGAAAATGATTTTTCTGTGTCAGTTACAATTTTTTTGGGGGGGTGGGGGGGTGCCATGATGTCTTCTAATTCCTGCTTCCATTTTAGAGTCCCGTCCTTGATTTTTCTTTTTTGTTTAGTACCCACTTTTTCCCTATTTTGTAATTATAAGTTAGGGCGTGCGAAAACAAGTTAGCAAGCCATTTCATAGCCCCAAATCTAAATCATTACTATATTCTAAGATTTTTTTCCATGATTTATAATGTGTCTCATGTTTTTCTTTTATTTCTGTGCCATTATTCAGATGTTTTTATTTAAGCCCCACCTTGAAATTCTTCAGCAATGGTGTTCAGTACCTGTTTCCTTCCTGTATGTTCCATATGGCTGCAATCTTTTGTCATCAAAACTAAATCACTGAGGTCACAAAAACTCTCTGAAGCTGTGTGACCTGAAGGTGGCAACACTGAAGGCCAGCAGACCATTAGGGAGCCTTATAACCAGGCCTGTTTTCATTGTAATTTTATGTCTAGTACCCCACCTGTGCTTAATCCTGCTTATTTAATCTTATTCCTGCTAATTAGCCTTTGACCACTAATTAATCTCCTGGTGTGTCTTGTCCCATCAAGGTTACTAGGCATTTCAACACAAAGATGATGTATTGTAGGATTGTTCACCTGGAACCTGTTAATATGTAATTTTACTAACCAGTGTCACCCCAATGAATTTAACAATAATAAAAAAAGGTTACTAGGCATTTTCAGTTGTAAGCAGACTTTACTAAATGCAGTTAATTGTCCCAATATCTGTCCTAAAAGTGAGCTCAGCAGAAACACTTCAGGTCTGGCTTATGTGTATAAAGAGGATGTTTACCTATAGCTGTGGGCCTTGGGGTGCATCATCTTTCAGAATTTTCAGTAAGGCAGTGTGTAATTACTGACCATTCAACAAGTATTTATTTGGCATCTCCATTTATATATTTTGGGTTAAAGTAAGCCATTTTCAAATGTTGGTGTCTAGATGTCAGAGACCATTTCTAAAATAGCAGGTAGTATATTGAAGATTTCACTAAATTTTACCATTTTTAAGTTATAGCAGTCAAAAGAATAGACCCATTATGAATTTAATAATTGGAGATATAGAATATCCTTTTAAATGTGTTTTTATTAAAATATATAAAATGCTTGTTTTAAAAAATGTATTTTTAAACAATGCAGAAATATTTAAAGCATAAAATAGACATCTTCCATATACTAACTTGTACCCTGTTCTCTATAGATAAACACTGTTAAACTCTCCCTGCCTCATATGATACTCATACATCATACAATGTTATGCTTTTTGACCTTTAATAAAGTAAAATTCTTTTCTGAGAGAAAGTCTTTGTTAAAGATGCCTGGACTGACTCAAATAATCTTGTCTCTATTAGTTACTATTATAGGCTAGTTATTCAATCTTACCTATTAAAGAAAATGGAAATAATGCCTAATTTGGTGGTTTTGAGATAAATATACAGGTTAAGCACCTGGCATGTGCTGTATGCTCAATAATATGGTAATGATAATTATTAATATTGTCTCCTACTCATAGTTTTCCTCTTAACTCACTGTTTTTGAAGATTCTTTTCTTAAATAGGCTCTTGAGGTATAATTGACATATAGAAACATTCATCAGTTTCATGTATACAATTTGAGTTATGGCAAGGGTGTCCAGTTCTTGGATCAATACCCCTTTAATAACACAGACTATTTTGTCACTCCCAAAAGTTCTCTCGTGCCCTTTGGCAGTCACTTCCTCCCTTCAGCCACCACCCCTGGCTGGCACTCATCAGCTTCCTATCACTTTTTAGAATTTCGTGAATTCCTGGAATGTCATGTTTTACCCTTTCTAAAATTTCCTATGATTGGAATTAGACAGTATGGAGCTTTTGTATCTAGCTCGTTTCACTTAGTATAATGCCAATGCTCATCCATGCTGTTGTGTTTACCAGCCCTTGTCCCTTTTTATTTCCAAGTAGCATTCCCTGACAGGGGGACACCATAGTCTGTTTATCAGTTGGTCACCATTTGGGGTTCTTTGGAGTTTTTGGCTGTTACGAATAAAGCTACATGAATGTTCAAGTACAAGTCTTGTACCGATGTGTTTTCATTTCTCTTGGATAAACACCTAGGAATAGGATTACCCAGTTTATGTTAAGGCTATGTTTAAATTCATAAGACATTCATAAGTGACTGAACCATTTTGCATTCCTACCAGCAGTGTGTGAGGGTTCTAGTTGCTCCACATTTTCCCCAGCACTTGGTATTATCTGCTTTTTAAAATTTTAGTTGTTTTGTTGATTAAGTAGTAGTATTTCATTATGGTTTTATGTTTTGCTGATGACTAAAGATGTTGAGCATCTTTTTATATGCTCATTGGCTATTCATATGTTAGGGGCTTTTTTGTTTGCTTTTTAGTGAAGTATGTACAAATCTTTTGCCTATTTTTTGTATTTTTTTAAAAGTAAATTGATTGCCTTATTAAGGTGTAAAGCTTGTGGATCAAAGGCCTTTGTGAGATAGATACATATTTTGCAGATATTTTCTTCCTGTTTATAGCTTGCCTTTTCCTATAGTTTTTTGATGGTTAAAAATATTTTTAATTTTGATAAGTTCAATGTACAGATTTTTCCTTTATTAATAGTATTTTTGTTCTATTTTTAAAATCTTTGACTAACTCAAGGTCACTAATGCTATTTCCTGTGTTTTCTGCTAGAATTTTTATAATTTTAGCTCTAACATTTCGGTCTCTAATCCATTTAGAGTTAATTGGCATAATCTATGAAGCATAGATTGAGGAGTATTTTTCTGCATGTGGATATCCAGTTGTTCCAATACCATTAGTTGGAAATACTATCTTTCCCCACTGAACTGCCCTAGCACCTGTGTTTTGAAGATCAATTGACCCTATATGTGGATCCTATACTCTCTGTTTTGTTCTATTAATGTATGTGTCTGTCTGTGCAATACCACACTGTTTTGGCTACTATAATTTTAAATAAATCTTACAATTGAGTAGAGTAAGTCCTCTACCTTCTTTGTTTCAAAATTGTCTCAACAATCGTAGTTTTTCTGCATTGCCATATAAATTTTAGAATCAGCTTATCAGTTTCTAGAAAAGACAGCAGGGATTTAGAAGGAGATTGCATTCAGCTTATAGATCAATTTTAAGAGTTGATGTCTTACCAATAGTGAATCCTTCTATTCATGAAAATGGTATATTTCTCCATTTAGGTCTTTTCAGATTTCACTAAACAGTGTTTTATAGTTTGAAGTGTATGAATATTGTACATTTTTTGTTCAATTTATCTCAAACATATTATATTTCTTTATGATGTTATATTGGGTTTCTAATTTCAGTTTCCAAAGATTTGTTGTTTGTATGCAGAGATACAATTGATTTCTGTATATTGACTTAATCTCGAGACTAGGTCTAGTACCTTGTTTATATATTCCTTAGGATTTTAGATGATCATGGTATCATTGAATAAAGACAGTTTTACTTCTGCTTTTTATTTCTTTTTCTTGCCTTATTGTACTGCGTAGGACCTTAAGTATAGTGTTGTACTTAATGTTGAGTTAGAAATGTTGACAGCAGACATCTTTTTCACTTGTAGTGAGGGAAAGCACTGAGTCTTTCAACATAAGTATGATATTCACTGTGGGTCTTTGAGTACATGCCCTTTATGAGGTTGAGGAAGTTCCTTCTATTTCTGGTATGGAGAGTTTTTATCATGAATGGGTGTTGAATTTTGTTAGATGCTTTTTCTTTCTTTATTAAGATAATCATATGGTTTTTCTTTTTTAGTCCATATTATGCTAAATTATATTGAATGATTTTAAGTATTAAACGAACCTTTTATTCCTGGGCTAAACGTGATATATTGTTCTTTTTATGGATTGTTGTATTAGATATGCTAAAATTTTTGGTAGAATTTTTTACATGTTTGTTTATTAGACCTATTCTCCTGTAGTTTCATAATACCTTGATCCGGTTTTGGTATCAGAGTAATGCTTGCATCATAGAATAAGTTTGGAAGTATTCTCTCTTCTTCAGTTTTTTTTGGAAGAGTATATGTAGAATGAATACTGCTTCTTTCTTAAATGCTGGCATTCTCCAGTGAATTTGGGTCTGGAGCTTCATTTGTGGGAAGGTTTTTAACTACAAATTCAATTACTATAGTTTATGTATAGGGCTATTCAGTTTATCTACTTCTTGAGGGAGCTTTGGTAGCTTGTATCTTTCAAGAAATTTTTCCACTTCATCTAAATTGTTTATTTGCACACAGTTGTTCATAATATTCCCTTTTTTCCTTTTACTATATCTATAATCTGTAATAACTTCACTTCTCATTCATTTCTAGTATTATCTTGCTGATCTTTTGAGAATCAACTTTTGATTTTATTGATTCTGTTGTTTTTCTTTTTTCTGTTTCATTGATTTTTGCTCTTGGTTGTTTCCTTCCTTTTGCTTGCCCTGGGTTTAATTTGTTGTTTTGCTTTCCTAGTTTTTAAAGCTTCATTGTTTGGAAACCTGTCTTTTTTGTTTTAATTTAAGTATTTAATGCAATAAATTTCCCTTTCAGCACTGCTTTAACTGCATCCCACACATTTTGATGTGTTTTGTTTTCATTTTATTCAGTTCAAAATGTTTTCTAATTTCCCTTGTGATTTCTTCTTTGACCCATTAGCTGTATGTTAATTTCCAAATATTTTGAAAATGTTTTGAAATCTGTTACTGATTTTTAGTTTAATTCTGTTGTGATCACAAAGCACACTCTGTATGATTTCAGTCTTTACATAGATTGGAATTTGTTTTATTGACCAGATTATGGTCTTGGTGAATGTTTCATGTGCATTTGAAAAGAAAGTATATATTCTGCCACTGTTGGGAATGGTATTCTAAAAATATTAATTAGGGCTAGTTGGCTGGTGGTGGTGTCCAGGCTGTCTGTATCTTTACTAGTTTTCTGTTATGTAATAAATAATTATGAGAGGAATATTGAAATCTACCTCTATAATTGTGGATTTTTCTCTTTTTCCTCTCAATTCTGTCTGCTTTGTCTTCATGTATTTTGAAGCTCTGTTAGGTGTGTATATACATATATTATATCATCTGGATGAATTGACACATAGCTTTATAAAGTGGTTTTTTTTTTTTCTGCTAATATTTCTTATTCTGAAATCTGATTTGTCTGGTGTTACTATAACCTATCCAACCTTCTATTGATTAGCATTTGCATGATATGTCTTTTTCTATTCTTTTACTGTCACCCTATCTATGTCTTTATATTTAAGTGGGTTTGTTGTAAGTAGCATATAGTTGGGTTTTGCTTTCCAATCTGACTTTATTTCACTATCAAGCCATCGTAAATGCTTTTTCCTTTGATTTTTGAGTACTTTCACTCTTCCTCTGCCATTTGCTCTAATACACTTCCTTCATGAAATTTCATTTGATTAGTCACTTTGAATAGCCACTACCTCTTTAGCACAACTATATGTAACTATAGTTTATTAGATATTTGTTGTTGTTATATTTGTAGGTAAATTTGTGGTTACATCATCTGCTGTAGATTATTCTCTCTTTATCAGGAATGCATCTTCTGTTCTGTAATTTTCCATGAGACTTTTAATATAATGTCTTTAGCACAATGTGTAGGAGCTAAGTTACTGTTTAATAAAGTATTGTTTTACCTAGTTATCTTCACACCTTCTTCAAGTTATTCAGTTTCTCTTTGAAATGGTACTTTATTTATGATAGTCTTTGGGATGGTCCACTCGTAAATTTCCCAGTGGTTCTTAGAAATTTTATTCCCAGAGTTCAGCTATCAAGTTATGTGGGTTGATCTAATTTCCACTTTATTTAGGCTGAGTCACAAAGATGTTTCTCATTATCAGATTCTTAATCAAGGTCAGCTAAAGCTTTATGATCCCAAGGTGTTGCCCCACCTCATTGAGTCTGGAAATACCTGCATTTAATTATTGGCCTCACCCTAGGTTGGTGGACTGGGAGTGTGGGTCATATGACTATACTGAATTGGTGCTGAAATAGCCTAGTGACAGTAAACATTGGTGATCAGATCCTCAGAAGTCTGGAGATCTGAAGTTGTTACTGCTAAATACGTAAGTTGGATTTTGCCTTTTCCAATTCTGGTAGCCTGTTTACTTCAGGATGGCAGTTCCAAAAGTTCATTACTTCCCAAACCCCTGCTTTGAGAGAACACCTTTCAGGGTTACTAGTAAAATCTTGATATCTGGCATGTAACCAGAACTCATAAGAAAACTGTACTTTTCTCTATGCCAGTATAGGTACATGTAGAAATGTTTACAGAAATATTATATGTATTATTCTACAACTCAGTGTTCCATATTAATATAGATCTGCTGAATTCCTTTCAACTTAATTTCTATATTTTGTAAATTTAAAAAAAATCAACATCAGAAACAATAATATATAGAAAAGTTGCCTGTATGAAACCTTAAGATAAACAAAAAATGCCTTAGATTAATCATAACACCTAAAGAGTGTAGGATACATGTCTTATCATTTATGGTATAGAAATCCTTAACTCCTATCAACTTGCCCAAATCTGACCTTTGGAAAGAACTCATTGCCAACAATACATGCACTCTGTACAGAATTTTTTTTAAAGCAATAAAGAAAATAAGGAAGTTAAGAGAAGCAAAAAGAAAAATTCTCCATGATGAAATTGTTCAATGCATTTCATTTCTCTTTGTATCTATATACAAGTTATTGTTACTTTGCTTATTTTTATATGGTATCAGTTATGCTATATGTAAATTTGCATACTGCATCTCTCCCTCCCCCAATTAAAATTTTAACCATTCTTTTATATTGCTTTAGGATAGCTTTCCAGAAGAGAAATTACTAGATCAAAAGTTATGACTATTTAAAAAATTAATTTTGATATATAATGCCACACTACTTTTTAAAAGTATTGTACCAGTTATTACTTAGTCAGGTCTGATACTGCTGCTTTCATCACCCATGCTTGGATTGGGCATCATGACTTTAAAAATATTTGTAATTGCAAAACCAAGTAAAAGTTCCTCACTGTTTTAATTTTCATTTCTTCCGTTTTTTGCGACATTACACGTTTTTCCATAACATGCGAGTATTACTGATTGTGTTCTAGTGTATATTAAGATATGCTTTTGCAGCTTACGAGTCCTCCAGTACAGGAAAGCATACCCTTTAAATAAAACTTTAATAGAACATGTCAGCATGTTCACCATTGTGGTTTCTTTACTATTAAAGTCCATCATTTTTAATTAAAAGTCAGTCACCTAGGTTATCATATTGAAATGATCCTCAAGACTTCAAAGGTGATTTTCCTAACTGTTTCATTAAGAGAAAACAATTTTCACTGTGGGGAAATGTGGCTTATTAAGAACTACCTGAGATGTACGTAACAGCATACATGCTATACGTAGTGTGATTGATTTCAATGAATACTAATGAACAGCAAACTAATCATAGCAATTTGATATTTCAGAAACAGTTCACTTTTATTAAAATAAATAATCTTAATTATTTTCTTCTTTTCAAGGTATCATAGACGTCGTAAGAAACTGAATCCTCCAAAAGACAGATGAGATTGAGGTTTTCAGTAATCAGAGAGAGATGTTCTCCTGCATCTCATTTACCATTTGAGAAAATGCAGTCACATGTATTCACTAATATGTTATATAGTAAAATAACAATAAAATGTCTTTTCATCTGTTAGAGTGTGTATTTCTTTATCTATATATATATATTAAGTAATTCTGGATTCGACATTTAAAGAAATCTGTTTTATTTTCCCTTTGAGATATGGGACTACCTTTTTATTTTTATGTGACTAGTATGATTAGGTATTTTACATTATCAGCCAACTATTCTTAGTAGTGTAAATATGATTTAAAAAAATGTGCATGGTTCTCCTTCTGAAGATTTTTAAATTGCCTTTGAAAAAAAACTCATGAGATCCACCCAGAAAAATAGATGTCATAATGTTTACTTTATTGTGACTTCTAGGAAATAATTAAATTCATTACATTTTAATCAGCTACTACTATCTGCTAGGTCCTTTGCATACATTATTATTAAATTCTCACAGCGATCCTTTGAAGAAAGAACATCCTCCTCATTTTACAGGTGAGGCTGAGACCTACCTTCCTAGCAGGTGGCGGAGCCAGGATCCAAACTGTCAGGCTTGAAGGCTTTTTCTGCAGCACATCACAATGACCAAGGGGGATTACTTTCCTATAAAGAAAATTATATAGTCTGCTTTGAGATTTGTTTTTTGGGGGGTTTGTTTGGTTTTTTTTTTTTTTTTTTTTTTTGCTATCTTAAAAGTATGCTAGCTTTGAAACACATGCAATCCTGTGATTAAAATGTTAATGTCACTAAACTAGAGTTATGAGAATGTTAATGGATTCATCTGCTATTGGTTGTCACTTCTGGTGTATATATGGCCCTTAATGACATTGCTCCTCCTGTGATCTCTAGTTAGGAGGCAAGGGCTTTTTTAAGAAGGTGGCAAGGTGCATTATTCAAACTTCTGAAACATTTGCAATATTTAAAAAATTGATGTGAAAAATAATTTCACATTCAAAATCTGTTATTTAATCTGGTTCTTTGAATACAGGAACTGTAGCCAACAGTTCAAGTGTTCAGTGAGGACTAGTGAATATGAAAGGAAAAGAAATAATGGTCACCCTCTCTTCTGACAGGAAACGTTTCTAAGAGGTTTACTTTTCTTCATTAATATGTTATTAATTTGGTGGGAAGGAAAGACTGAGCTATGCCACATTATGGAAGTAAAGAGAATAAAAAATAAATTAATTAGGTGACGGATCTTCTTTTCAAGCACGAAGCGCTGCTAAATAGAAATTGTTCAACTGTAAGATGTCCAAAGCACACGTTCACATGTGAGTGCTTTGGAGAATTAACTTTGATTTTACTGTACTGAGACTGTAGATTAAAACTGTAGTTCCTAGAATGTTGGTTTTTCATGGGTTGCTGATTTTTAATTTTGCTAAATAAGTACATTACCACCCTCACCACCCCTGTGCTCCTCCTATACTCCACCCTAGGGGGTAGTAATTATCCTCCATCACTACCATTATTTAGTCATCATGAAAGATCCACCTATTTGTCTGCTTTTTTTTTTTCCAGAAATTTTAAAATTATGTGAAGTGGGATGGTCCTCGATATGGAATAAATGTAGTTCCATGAAAAACTCACTACCTAGTCCTTGTTCTGACAATTCTGTTGGGGAAGGGATTAGCACACCGCCCATTGACGAAGAAACCACCAGAGGGCACTCTCACGGAGGCGCAACTCGGACCTCCCACACCCCACCCAGTTCTCTACTATTTGGATGTCCTTTAGGTAAGAATGCCTGGTGGATTGAATGGCAGTAGTGAAGTTGAGTCTGATGTATTCTGAGGCCATTATGCATTCTGCTCTAGCAGTCACCAAGCAGTTATCGAAGCCTTACTGCATGTAAGGAGGCTTTATACTTGTTGCTAGGTGAGTAACAAAATATAGTCCCTTCTTAAGGACTCTAATATCTCTACTTATTAATAACTAGTATCTACTGAGCTACTTAACTTTTCTAATGACATTGTGTTTTAAACCATCACTGTAATGCATCATTATTTTTAAAAATTGGAGACTAAAAAAGATAAAAATCGTAAAAATCGCCCATTTTTGTCCCATCCAAAGTTAACACTAACGTTTTTGCCCTCCTTTTTTCCTTCTGTTTTGCTGCATAAATATACTTCAAAAATAAAAATAGTATTTACTATGCATGCTCTTTTGTTACTTACTTTTTTAAATTTAATGTTATGATTTTTTGGCCATATCAAATACGATTATTTAATGGACACATCTGGATTGCCATAATTTAATTGACTCCCTACTGTGAGACATAATCATTGTTTCTGTTTGTTCCCTATTATAAATAATACTGTTGTTAAACAACCTGGTGGATACATTTTCTTTTTTAAAAATACTTCCGTTTTTAGAGCAGTTTTAGGTTCCTAGCAAAATTGAATAGAAGAGATTTCCCACGTCCCCACACGTGCATAGCCTCCCCTGTTATCAACATTTCCCATTGGAGTGACACGTTTGTAACAATTGATACATTAAGTGCATCATCACCCAGAGTCCATTTGCATACATTGTGGTTCACTCCTGGTGGTGTGTATTCCATGGGTTTTGACAATGTAGCATGGCATGTGTCTACCATTATAGTATCATACACAGTAGTTTCAGTGCCCTAAAAATCAAGTGTGTGTGGCCTGTTTATCTATCTCTTTCTCCCTATCCCTCGATAATCTGATCTTTTGTTGTCACCACAGTCTGGCCTTTTCCAGAATGTTACGTGTTACAGTCTTCTCATTGGCTTCTTTCACTTAGTAATGTGCATTTAAGGTTCCTGTTCCTCTTTTCATGGCTCGGTAGCGCGTTCTTTTTAGTGATGAATAGTATTCCGTTGTCTGAACATACCCCAGTTTATCCATTCGCCTACTGAGGACATCTTGGTTGCATCAAAATTTGGCAATTATGAATAAAGCTGCTATAAACACCCATGCTCAGGTTTTTGTGTGGACATAGTTTTCACCTCCTCTGAGTAAACACTAAGCAGCATGGTTAGTTTTGTAAGGACCTGTCACACTGCCTTGCACAGTGTCTGGACCATTTTGCATTCCCACCAGCTGTGGATGAGAGTTGTGTTGCCCCATGTCCTGGCCAGCATTTGGTGGTGTCACTGTTTTGCATTTTGGCCATTCTAATAGGTATTGTTTTAATTTGCATTTCTCTAATGACTCGATATGGAGCATCTTTTCGTATGCATTATTTGCCATCTTAGTTTTTGGTGAGGTGTCTTTGGCCATTTTTAAATCAGATTGGCTGTTACCTTGTTGAGTTTTGAGAGTTCTTTGTACATTCTGGGGTACCAGTCCTTTATCAGATAAGTCTTTTGCAAATATTCCCTTCCTGTCTATGGCTTATCTTTTCATTCTCTTGACAGTGTTTCTCCACAGAGCAGAAATTTTTAATCTTAATGAAGTCTAGCTGGTAATTCTTTCTTTCATGGATCATGCCTTCTGTGTTAGATCTAAAAAGTCATCATCAAACCCAGGATCATCTAGATTTTCTCCTGTATTATCTTATAAAAGTTTTATAGTTTTGGATTTAGGTCTGTGATCTATTTTGAGTTAATTCTTGTGAAAAGTTTAAGGACTATATCTAGGTTCCCTTTTTTTCTTTTTCCTTTTTTTTTTTTTTTTTTTTTTTTTTTTTTTTTTTTTTTTTTTTTTTTTTTTTTTTTTTTTTTTTTTTTTTTTTTTTTTTTTTTTTTTTTTTTTTTTTTTTTTTTTTTTTTTTTTTTTTTTTTTTTTTTTTTTTTTTTTTTTTGCATTTGGATGTCCAATTGTTCCAGCACCATTTGTTTAAGGCTCTCTTTGCTCCCTGTGTTGCCTTTACTCCATTGTCAAAGATCCGTTGACTCCATATGTGTAGGTCTGTTTCTGGGTTCTCCGGCCCATTCCATTGATCTGCTTGTCTGTTCGTTGACCAATACCAACCACCGCACTGTCTTGAAGTCGGGTCATATCAGTCCTCTGACTTGGTTCTTTCCCTTCAATACTGATGGATTACATTGATTGATTTTCACATGTTAAGCCAGCCATATATACTTGAAATAAACCCCACTTGGTCATGATACATAATTCTTTCTATACGTTTCTGGGTTTGATTTGCTAATATTTTTAGAGGATTCTTGTGTCTGTGTTTATTTCAGATACTGGCCTGTAGTTTCTTTTCTTGTAATGTCTTTGTCTGGTTTTGATATTAAGTAATGCTTTTTAGTGATGGCCTCATAGAACAAGTTAGGAAGTGTTCCCTCTACTTCTGTCCTCTGAAAGAGATTGGGGAGAATTGGTATTATTTCTTCTTTAAATGTTTGGTAGAGTTCACCAGTGAAGCCATCTGGGCCTGACACTTTATGTTTTGGAAGGTTATTAATTATCAATGCAATTTCTTTGATAGATGTATGCCTATTCAAGTAGTTTATTTCTTCTTGTATGAGTTTTGCCAGATGGTATCTTTCAAAGAATTGATACATTTCATCTAAGTTATCAAGTTTGTGGACAGAGTTGTTTATATATTAGTTATCCTTTGTCAGTCAAATCTGTATCCCTGCTCTCGTTTTTGACAATAGCAATTTGTGTCTTATATCTTTTTTCATAGTTAGCCTGGCTAGTGGCTTATTGATTTTTATTGATTTTTACAGTGAATCAGCTTTTGGTTTGTTGGGGGGTTATTTTCTATTTATTTACTGTTCTCAGTTTTATTCATTTCTGCTCTATTTTTATTTCTTTTCTTCTGCTTGCTTTGGACTTAATTTGTTTTTTCTTTTTCAAAGGTTTTCTAAGGTGGAAGCTGACAACAATTGGTTTTAGATCTTTCTTTTTTTCTAATATATGCATTCAATGCTAAAATTTCTTCTAAGCCGGCTTTTACTGCACCCCACCAATTCTTATCAATTGTGTTATTTTTATTTAGTTCAGAATATTGTTTGTTTTTTCTTGATGTTTCTTCTTTGACCCATGTGTTACTTACCAGTGTGTTGTTTAATCTCCAAGTACTTTGGAATTTTTAAAATATTTTTCTTTTCTTGATTTCTACCTTAATTCCACTTGGTCTGAGAGTAGACACCCTGTGATTTCCAGTCTTTTAAATTTGCTACGATGTGTTTTATGGCCCTGAATAGAGCCCATCCTGGACTGTTCCCTGTGAGCTTGCAATACGGATTCTGTTGTTGTTGGATGAGGTAGACTGCGCATGTCCGTTACATCTCATTGATGGATGTGCGTTTGAGTTCAGCCACGTCCGTACTGATTTCCTACCTGCTGGATCGGTCCATTTCTCACAGATGTCTGTTAAAGTCCCCAATTATAATAGTGCATTTGCTATTTCTCTTTATTTACAGTTCTTTCAGTTTTTGCCTCATGTATTTGGACATTCTCTTGTTAGGTGCATACATGTTAAGGTTTGTTATGTCTTCCTGGAGAATAGACCCTCTAATCATTATTTAATATCCCTCTTTTTCCTGATAACTGTCCTTGTTCTACAGTCCACTCCATCTGATATTACTACAGCCACTCCTCCCATTCGAATAGTGCATATCTTTCTCTGTTTCTTTATTTTTTATCTGAATGTGCCTTTATATTTAAAGTAGGTTTCATACAGACAATATATAGTTGGGTCTTGTTTTCTGATCCTCTCTGGCAATCTCTTTCTTTTAGTTGGTGCATGTAGACCATTGATGTTCAGAGATTAATACAATTGGAGTACTATCTACCATACTTGCCACTGTTTTCTATTTTTTACTCTAGTTCTTTGTTCCTATTTTTGTCTTCTACTCTTTTCCTGTCTTTTGGGGTTTTGAGTAATCATTTTGTATGGTTCTGTTTTCTCTCCTTTCTTTGCTTATCTTTTTAGTGGTTGTCCTAGAGTTTGCAATATACATTTGCAATGAAGCCAAGTCCACTTTCAGAGAAACTATACTGCTGCAGGGTAGTATAAGTATCTAACAATAACATAACAGAATAGTCCTAATGCCTCCTATCCATCCCTTGTATCACTGCTGTCTTTAATTTCTCTTATACATGAGCATGTACCTGAGTATAATCAATTACATTGTTGCTGTTATTTTTTGAACAATATTATGTTAGATTATTGAAGAATAAGAAAAAAATTTATTTTACATTCCTTCTCTACTGCTCTTTTTCTAAAAAATATAGATTCAAGTTTCTGATCTCTCTAAAGAACTTCTTTTAACATTCTTGCAAGATAGGTCTACTGGCAACAAGTTCCCTCAATTTTTGTTTGATAAAGTCTGTATTTTTCCTTGACTTTTCTGTAGTCTGCAGGCTACAGAATTCTAGGTCGATGGGGATGTTTTGCTCTCAACACTTCAACTAACTCAGTCCCTTCTCTTCTTGCTTGCATGGTGTCAGAAGAAAGGTAGAATGTAATTCTCATCTCCATAGCACTTGATCAAAATTTATAATCATGCCTTTTTTTTTGTCTGTGTGATCATTTGATAAATGTCCCTCTCCCCTCCTAGACTGTGAGCTCCAGGACCTGCAAGGACCTTGATGGTTATGTGTCCTCCTTTTTTCCTAGCACCTCATGGGGCCTGGTACGTTCATTGTACCACAGTCATCAAAGTGTGATTTTACAAAAGAAATTGGTAGTACAGAGGATTTTCACATCAGGATCCCATGAATGGGATTGGGGGGTTGGGGGCTTTTTGAGACAGCATGTACAGGGTCTGTAGTTTTCAGCAGTTCATCAAAGGCCGTGTCACATCATCCCCTAGTTCTTACTGGCCTGCAACTAAGCACGTATTGACATTACTACTGGAATGATACTGATACGCAAGATAGAAAATGTGGTTTCCATGTATCCTAAGCAGCAACCTAAATTAGATTACAAACATTTTTTAAGAAAAGAAGAAAACATGTGTCTTCATTTTCAGTGCCTCTAGCATGTTAGGCAAACCCCAACTCAAGGAACATTTTTCGAGTTTCAGATGTGTATTTCTTCATTTCCAGAAATGAGTCAACACAGGAAGTTAGCAAACTATTTTATTTGCTGAAGGCGTAAATAAATGTCCCCATTGCTTATAGACAAAGAGAATGATTTCTTAGACTTTTTTAATGAGTTCAATGTGATTGCTAATATTCTTAGCAAAATGATTTGCAAATATTCTAACACCAAAGAAATAGTTTCCCAATTACAGCTCAACCAATCACCCCCTACTATGTCCTTTCTAATGTACTGTTTAACCTTCGGAAAGTAAGACTATTCTTAATGCACTGGGAAGAAATGCTCAGGAAGAACATATAATGTGCTTTCTAGTTTTGCACCAAAACATTGATTTATTAGTATCGCCTCATATTTATACAGCATCTCCCTGAGGGAAGCCAAAAAATGCTTCACAATCATGATTGCCTGAATTCTTGTAATGTTGCTTATAAGTTAATGCCTGTTTTTACATGGTGAAACCGAGGCCGAGTCTCACAATTACATCTGAAACCACAAGTAGAATTCATCTGATTTCTTCTGATCTTTCAATTTGGCAGGGTTGTATCTTCTTTCTGATGTCTTCTCCAGGCATCTAATCATTTCTGCAAATTTCATTAAGCACCTGTAGAGTTCAAACCCCTGTGAATTCAAGGATGAGAACTTTCTCCTGATTGACAGAAGAGCTTGCCCAAATCTTCCCTTCTTTCCCATCTATCTTGTCAGCATAAACCTCTTCCTCTTCCATACCCTAAAACACGCTCTTGCACCACTTACTTCAGTTGGTCTTGAATCAGAGCATCGTGCGTGGTGAGTAACATGGTCAGTATGACCGTTTGGATTGATCCCATTGTCCTTTTCAGTTGTTGCCTGCCATTCAGGTGTAACTCCCATCACTTGGATCATAGAAGATAGAATAGTAGAGCTGAAAACACCTTAAAGATGATTTTATAGATGTGGGAACTGAGATTCAGTGAAACGAATTGACTTTCTTAAGATCACGTATCCGTATCGTAGCAGGACCACCCAATGTCTTCCTGAAACATTCAGGATGTTTTTATATGTATATTTATGTACACACACTGGTGAAAATTGCCTTCCACAACAGATGTGCCCAGGGGGATACTAGGAAAGGATTTAACAACAGGCTCTGATTGGTATTGTTCGCCAGTTTCCACATTGTAAATACTCTAATCATAGCTGGCTTAAGCTACCAACAGTTTAACAACTGGTTCGCAAAATTCCTGATAAGTTAATCATTGCATCTCACAGGTTGTTGTGAACCAGCTCTAGCATTTCACTGGATGTGCCCCTGAAATCATACATTCACTGTTCACACATTCATTCATTTCCTCCCTCATTCTAGTTATCCATTGAAAGCACTTTATCTCATTTTCCATTCATATTTTCAGGGAAAAATAAATTATTCCTTGTATGTCAGCTTGAGTCTTCACTTGCAGTTTATTTTAAGGATTTAATGACTTGTTAGTAAATGTTTAAAACCACTTGAAGAGCCTGTCTTTAAGAGAACTTTGGGTGAATCCTTGAGTATCAGTTATCTATTGCTAAGTTATAAACCACTCCCAGACTTACTGGCTTAACACAACAGCCCTTAGTTCACAATGCTTCTGGGTAATTCTGGTCTAGATTGGCTCAGGTCGAATCTGACTGGGTTTGCCTGGGCATCTGAGATCATTAGTTGGGTTGATAAGGCTGGCTGGTCTTGGGTGGCATCACACACATATCTGGTGATTGAATGACTGTTTCTCATTAGCCAGCCAGCCAGCCATCTCTGGCTTGTTCACGTGACTCAGGGTTCCAAGGTTACTCAAAGCCACTTCGACAAGCTGTCCCTTGTTCCAGGGTGGGGAACTAGACTCTCCCTGCTTTAGAAGGGAGAAGCAGCAAATACTGTGGCCATCCCATCACCATCACCATGGCAATCATTAAAGCTTAGCTGATGTGTTTAGGTTGTCATGTCTCCATAGGACAGCAGCATGCACATCGTACGGTTGGCTGTCAATCAGAAACTGCAGTTTCCTACCTAATGTCCAAAAGAAATTCATAACGTTTACTTATAAAGCATCTTTATTTGAATGATCACTCATTGGTAGGCTGACCAGATGTACCATTTTAAACAGAAAACAGTGGTCCTGTCCAATTTCAAACGTGTCTGCTCAGCCTTGAATTTAGCCCAGTCAGACGGGGCTGACCCTATGTACTCCTTGAAATGGGACAGACACTGTGTCATCAAATAGTGAATTGTGTACCATTATTCAAGTTCAGAAAAAGAAGAAGTCAGTTGGGGAAGGTTACTTCATGGAGAAGCATGTTTAAAATCTACCTTATTAAGGTATAATTTACATACAATAAAATGCACATATTTTAAATATATGGCTTGATGAGGTTTGACAAATATATGCACCCTTGTAACTGCTAGTACCATACCAATCAGGATATAGAGCATTTTTATCACCCACTCCAAAAATTATCAAGTTGTCTCATGGTTTTTTGCTCTCAGTCCTCACTGCTGACCCTAAACAATCATAAGGAGATAAATCCCAAATAAAAAGACCTCCTTGAAAGAAAGAGTGATACATTTTAAAAAGCTGAAAAAGCAGATGTTCCACATTTTACAAATAAACACGAATGCTGTGGGCTTTGTATAAAGTAAACAACTTTAAATTCCTAAAATTTGTCAATTGTCAAGACATTAGTTGACGTGGCGAAAAGGGAACCCTTGTGCGCTGTGGATGGGAGTGTAAATTGGTATAGCCACTAAAGAAAACAGTATGGAAATCCCTCAAAAAACTAAAAATAGAACCACCATATGATCCAGCAATTCCACTTCTGGGTATTTATGCAAAGAAAACTAAAGCAATAACTCAAAAAGATATATGCAACCCCGTGTTCATTGCAGCATTGTTGGCATAGCCAAGGTATAGAAGCAACTGAAGTGTCCATCGATGGACAAATGGATAAAGAAATTATGGTACACGAGGGCTGTCTGGAAAAAATCCAGCCATTGTCAGTATAACAAGAATGGTCACATGGCTGGATGCTTTCCGGACAGCCTTCGTATACACAACGAGATGTTTTTCAGCTATAAAATTTAGAATGAAATCTTGCTCTTTGTGACAACATGGATGGATCTTGAGTGCATTATGCAGTGTGAAGTGAGACAGAGAAAGACAAACATCATCTGACCTCTCTGTGGAATCGGAGAAACAAACAGAAAAACCACGCTCATAAACACAGAGAACAGATTGGTGGTTGTCAGCGGTGGTGAGTTGGGAGTGGGATAAATGGATAAACTGGGTGTTTTGTTGTTGTTGTTTTTGTTTTTAAATAAATTGAATAAAAAAGAAAAACCCGAAGAGGGAACCAAATGCGATGTTTTCTTTCCCGAGCCAGAGAACTAACTCAGGGCAGAGTTTTGTATTGTTGCTCTTGGACAAGGTCCTCTGGTATCTAATGAAAAATCCTGGAAGCTGATGAAAATAATATGTATATATACCCATTTCCTTTACCAGCAAGGATGTGATTTATGCCCTACCCCTAACCGAAGGACGTTTTCAAAGTTGGGGACTGACAATTCTAAGTGTGACTTGTTTCCTGTTCCTTAAAGTTACTCCTCCGGGTAACAGACTTGCACCGTCTTTGCGGCACCACCTGCAGCTGTGGGGTTTTATTCGGTAACATATTGGATGCTCTGGGGGGCCTGGGTAGGCTGACAAACCCGAAACTACGCTGTTGTGCCCGAAGGCTTTCCTAGCCTGTGATTCCTGAGAAGTGGACAAGAGTTAGCCAGAAAGTCGGCATTCCGGGCAGAGAGAGCAACACGGGCCAAGGCCGACGGGCCAGAGCGCCCGGCGAACTGGGGGTTTTCAGAACCGCGACAAGCAGTGAGGGAAAGCGGGGGAGATGAGGCTGGAGAGGTAATGCCCTGAAGAGGTTTCAGGGTGTATTTCAGGAAGGACAAGTCTGCTGTGGACAAGCATGAAGTCATGTGTGCGAGAGAACGTGAAGCTAGTGTGCAGGGATGGACCAGGCAGGTCTGTTGCCCGAGGACCAAGTCCGCCCCGAGTCTTAGGAAACCGCTGTCATAGTAGACGGGCTGCCTGTCCTGCAGTGTAGGCGAACCACGGGTGGTTAAAATGAGTAAACCGTAGCAACACCACCAACACGGGTGGATCTTTAACACGACGGGCAAGGCACAGAAGAATACAGTGCAAACGGAGGCCCATTCTGAATCCCAGAAGAATCAGGTGGGGCCGTTAGTGTTTGTAGCTTGTTGCTTCATTACTGCTATATTGCTTCAATTCTAAGATGCACGTTTTGTGGCATTTTATTGTTTCTAAAACTGAGATTGCATCATAAAATCAAAGGACAGTTAAATGTATAGTAGTACCTTGTTCCTCCTAGAAACACCTCTTATTAAAAGATACATGATATATATGTATACCATCGTCAAGACCTTAGTGAACACTGCATCAGAAGTTCTGTCTGAGGAAGTTTGGGAGAATCGGACAAAGAAGGTAGCTCAGTTACCACTTAACAAATATGCAAGTAGGTTAATAGAATGAATAAAGGTAATGAATTACTTTTCCTTGCACCCCAATCGATGCACATGAATATATCCATATTGCTAACATGTCAGTTTTTTAAATTTATATGCTTTCTGAGTATGAAAAATTCTCTTTGTTTTCGCTTCATTACTTACAAACATAACTAACTCTAAACAACAGAAAACTATGAAAAATTACATTGTCAAGGAATGTGGTTTGAGGTTTTGTATAGAAATATAATTGCATGCACAGCCGTAGCAACAACAAAACGTTCTGAAATAGTTGCCTAAATTAAGGACCTTGCCGTAGAATTTAAGTCAGCATACTACCTTCTTTGAGATTGAGTTGGTGTAAAAAGCTTATCAACTGAACTAAACAATGTGCTTAGTGACTTAGTAAATATTATAAATTATGTAAATGCTAATGCAATAAATTCAAGATGATTATTTTTATTGTGTGACCTATGGAAGACAATCATAAACAACTGTGATTACATGCTGAGATACGTTGGTTATCTAAGGAGAATGTTCTAGCGAGCATAATTGAACAGTTAGCATCGCTGCAAGAAACCAGTTCGGGCCCATCTTTTTAAAGATATAAATTGGCCAACTAGAGTTATTAATTTTTTATATCATTACAATTTTTATCTCCATAACTTTTTCCACGTAAGGCAGGAATACAATATGTTTTACAATGGCAGATAAAAGCAAAGGGCTAAAAAAGAAGGTAGAAGCTTAGAAGAATAAGGTTTCTCCAGATTTTTATTATGTGTTATTATGTAATTTAACCTCACTTGTCAATGAAGTAGATGATTACCTTAATGTTGCATATCGGCAGCAAGTTATCAAACCATTGTGAGTTTGATAGAATGTCTGACTTTATTTTCCATTAAAGAATGTCTACATGCAGCAGATTCATAGATATAGAATCATTTACTTCATCAAAAGATGACTTAAATTTAACTATAAATTTCCAGGATACATTATTCTAACCAGCAATTAATGAACTTACAGTGAATTTTGAAAATAGAGCATCACGTGCTTCCTTTTAGACAAAGTTAAAAATGAATATCAGGAGCATGCTGAAATTACTGTAAACTCTTTCTATTCCCGTAGCCATTCCTTGGTCAGCCTGGTTCTGGTGAATGTTACAGAAACAAAGCAGGTGCAGTTTGGGTACACGACACCCCCTGCCATCCTTCCTGGGTTAGACAGTGAAAGAAACAGCTCCTCCGCCACATTAAACCCACAAACCAGTCACGTGCGTGTGTTACTTCCAAGTTCGCAGACACGCACAAAACGCTCTCACCTAGGGCCTTACCAACTCACTCATCGCTTCTCTACTTACACTTGAACAACAAAAACTGAGTGACAGAAATTTATTCCTCTTACATGCCCATTTTCCATGACCAACACTTTTTATGTCATTATTTTCTTCGCTTTTTATGTTCGCTCTAATTCTGTTTATTGACATGCCATTTTATGTTCATTGAGTGCGACGACAAAACATCAAGCTTTTTTGTTTGTTTTTTCCTTTGTATTTCTACTAGTTTAGTTTTATGGTAATTTATCAAAAGTATTAGGCCACAGTGGATTAAAGAACTGTCTCTTCATCGTCACTGGTGTAGAAACTCCTGTTTGACAATGGACCTGTCAGGCGATCGTTCAGTTTGGGCTTGAACCCTAGGAGTTCCTTCCCTTTCCTGGAAGCTAACTCCATTGTGGGATAATTCTGATCATTAGAAAGTACTTCCTTATACTGAGGAGAAATCAACCTTTTTATGGTTTATAATCCTCAGACTTGATCCCAGCCCTGGAACTATACAAAATAAATTTACTCCCTCTGACATGTGACAGCCCTGTGGGTATTTGAAAACATCTGTCATATCCCTCCTGATTTTGTTTAAGCTCCACCTTTTCTGGTTATCCATGTGACATGGTTTTCAGAGCCACCCTGTCCCAGTTGCCCTCTTCTGGATATATTATTTTAATAATGTCTTTTTTAAAACCGTACGCAGGCTGTCCAGAAAGTAACGGTTCTTGTTATATTGACAATGGCTGGAGTGTTTTCTGGACAGCCCTCATATTACCCAGAACCCAACTGAACATAATTTTCTTGTTCTGGACAATTTACTTCTATTAATGGTGCCAATAATGCATGAAGTTTTCTTAGCAGTCACGCCACTCTGTTGGTTTGTACTGAATCATAATTTCTCAAGAGGGACTCAGAATATCAAAATAGTCTCCAAATTCAGCTCATTCCTTGTGTAAATACACTCTTCCACCCTTCTGATTCCTTTTAGGGAGAAAAGAAAAAAGTTTATTTTTACTGCTAACCTCACTGATTTTTTTAGTTTATTATTTAAATGTTAGCAACATGGCTGGCAATGTCATCAGAGATGGCTTTAAGCAGGGATGCGATAGTTAGAAACCTCACTCTGGCTGGAGGGTGGAGGGGAGAGGGGTGACAAGGTGAGATGTCAGGTAAACTGTTGCATGATGGATGCAATAATTCGCATGACACATGATAATGGCCTGGGCTAGAGAAGCAGAGAAGATTGACGGGAGGGGACAGACGAGAGCGAGGTAGGAAGCAAAATTAACAGGACTTGGTGACCAATTTACATGGGAACGACAGAGTCATGAACGAGCAAGAGGGGAAAGCAGCATTTCTGGAGGCTAGTCTGGCGTGCACAGCTAGGACATGTTGTTCTCCTGTGGGCCGTAAAAATTCCACAGAATACCAACATCAGACACGATTATGCTGAGATCCTCCTAACAGGACACAAAACAGGCTCACTTCATAATTTTGCTTAAGCAGACAAAACCAGGGTCACTGTGCCATCCACAAGATATCAGACACTCCCCTCTCTCGGCTAAAATGAGTAAAACAGCCACTTCTTTGCCTGTTGATGTGTTGTCCTTGCTCGGGACTGTCCTTTCTGCAGATAAGACATCTTACGATCACATTCTTCAAAACGCCCTTTTCATGTGGCAGCATCCAATGTAGAGCAGCCCCCTGCTTCCTTCGACCCTCTTTCAGATCACTCAACCAAATTCCAAATTCTGTAAGTTCTTCCTCACACCCCCTCTACTGAGTCCCATGGCTCCCTATGCTGTGCCTCCTGCTCCATTGCAATGAGTAATAAACTCAGCTTCAGCTGGAAGTGTGCTCCCGACTGCTCAGACTGAAGGGCGCTGATGTAAGACTAACACCAGAATTTCTTGCTTGGGCAACTTTGCATCGGTGGCACCAGTACTAGAAATACAGAATGAGGAATAAGAAGACCTCACTTTCCTGTGGATCTTCCCCTTTCCCTGGAGCTAGCGAGGAAGGCTGCCTGTCCAACCTTTCACCTGAATGGGACCTGATCACATGAATGTGTTTGCCTTTTCCTAAACTAAAGATCTTTTTTTTTATCTGGGGTCTGTGGAGGCCCTACCGGGCTGATGGATGTGTTTCTTTAAGGACTCTATTAGCCTTGAGCTGTATGCAAAATGTGCTCTGGGGCATAGATGTGCTTTCTGGGGAAGGTATCGATGGCTTTCACCGTACTCTTAGGAATAGTTGACTTAGAGGTGTTAGGAGTGCACAGTCTTTCCTCCAACATTTATATATAACCTGTACTCTGTGCCGTCAGGTGGTTGGGTATAAGACAGACGACATCTACGAGGTTGGACAATTAATTTCATGAACTCACCCTAGAAAAAGTGCTACATACCTCATTGCCGAGTATCACTATGGTCACCTTCAAAGTACTCCCCTTGGGAAGCTGTGCACTGATGCCATAGCCCAATCCACCCTTCAAAGAAGTTTTGGAACTCTTTTTTCTGGAATGGCCATCAGAGCTGTTGTCGTTGCCAAGGTTATGACACCTTACCAAGTTGTTTGTACAGTGCTGCCAACGTAAGTGCACAGTGGCAAGTTCGTGAACTTAATTGTCAGATTTTGGGTACAATGACAGCTCTGATGGCCATTCCAGACAGAGTTCCAAAACTGGATACATTTGAAATATTTAAAAACACCCATGATGAAGAATTTAACCAGAGAACTTCAGTTTAGTTCTGTTTTCACATGTGGTTTTATGATCATTGTTTTTTATTAATGGTTACAATTTTGTTTGGCTTTCTTAGACTCAAAAGTATTTTGAGAGAGAATCTATTTTTTTAAACTTCTGGGTGTTTAATTATCCACCCCCGTCCCTTTAAAAACAAATCATTTTTCTTGTCTTATTGCACTGGCTCTCTCGTCCAGTACTATGTTGAATGGGAGTGTTGAGAACAGATGTCCTTGCTTCGTTCCTGATCCCTGGGAAAAGCATTCAGTCTTTCACCATACAATGTGATGTTAATGGGTAGGATTTTCATAGATGCCCTTCATCCTTACTTTTTTACTAAATTTCTGTGTGTGTTATGCTACAGTTTAAGAATGTTTCTGCTGTTGTGAATCTTTGAAATTAATTGAGGTTTACTATGTGATTGAGTTTTAAAAGTTATTTGATACATCTTGAGAAACAGCTGTATTTTCTGCTTGTATGATTAAGAATCTGGCTTGTCTATTAAATCAATCTTATTAATCAGTGGTTCTCAAATTTCATGTCAGGAGGTTCAGATTTAATAAGCAAGACCTGGAGCCCAGTCATATGCATTTTTAACACTTATACCAGGTAATTTCACCAGTGCTCCTTTCTTTTAATTATAGTTTGAGAAACATTGCTTGTCCTTAATCATCCTTGGATTGCTTATTCAAAATAATTAGCTCAAGAGAATCTAAGTTACAGTTTCCTGTTGCTATTGTGCTGAATTTCCCTCAGTATTTTCTGTTATTAATATTTTTGTTTTCTTTGTAAAAATTTGTTTTTTATTTATTTGGGATAAATAATTCATGATAAGTCTTCATTATGAATTATTCCCTTTTTCATTTTGAAATGATGTCTTTAATTAATAGCACAACCTTTGCTTTTTACACAAAATTAATCCATCTAATTGGGGCATAACTTTTTTAAACTTCCTTTGAATTTCTACTTTATAAATCTCCTGCAGCTTTCACTTGTAACATATTGATGGATTTTGTCGTAGGATCCTTCCTTTTTAAATGGATACATTTATGCCAATTACTGCTGTAATTGACTTTAATTCCGCGAACATATTTTATGTTATTTTTCTTGTGTTTGAAGTTTCCTTTCTCTATTTTTCACTCTATGTGGTTCTGGCGCTCAGGAGAGATGTGTGTGCTAAATCTGTCTGTCACCTCTACCCGTACACGAGTCTACTCAGAACTCTGCATCCGAGAGCCGGTGCCTGTACAGTAACGGAGCCTGGGGTTAGCTAAGGTCACCAGGGAGGGGAAATAGAGCGAGACGAGACCAGGGCCGAGCAGCAGAGCCCACGGGATGCCCACGATGTCTACGAGATGGGTAGATACGGAGAAGCCTAGAAAAGACTTCGAAGGCGCTTCCACGGAGGAAAGGAGAGAATGTGAAGTGGAGAAAGACCAGAAGTGACAGGAGGAGAGAGTCTCAAGAGGGAGGAATGAGATGAGCAGTTTTACATGCTGCTAAGAAGCTGAGTGAGAGCAGGAGCCCTTCACTCTGTTCGGCGTGTCCCTGTCACCTTTGGAGCATCTCTCTGCTTCCTGGCACGTGGAGATGTTTCAGGCTCCTATACTCATGCTCCCCTTGCCCTGGACTCAGACGTTTCCCTAAGGACTTCCTGTTCCTTTGAGTGAAAAAGGGGTGCTCAGAAACCAAGATCTGGGGGCCTAGTCCTTCTAAGAAGCTTGTCTGTGGAGGGCCGTGGCCATGCAGTGGTCACAAGGGGACTAGAAGGACAGAGCAGGGTGACACTCGGTTTAGGTAACAGATGAGCAAAGCAGAGAGGCCTGTGATCAGAGCTGAAACTTAAGGTTAGAAGCAGGTGCAAGATGATTTGATTTGGCCTTGAGCCCCAGGGTGGCACATGGATCTCCAGAGGTATGTCTAAGGCTCGGATTCATTTCAGGAATCGGGGCAGAGCTCTGCCTTTCAGTCAGCATGAAGCGGTCTCAGCAAGGGGAGAGAGGCCACCTGCCAAGGCTGGTCACCAAGCAAAGCCTGACACCACCCGGGAGATGACTGGGTTCTCCCCCTGGGCCCGACCTGCCATCCTGGCCTGCGGGCCCTGGTGCAGCAATTGCAACTGTATTTATTGAAGTGACCATTACACTTATTGGCTTTTACAGTCTTTCTTATCAAGAAAAGAATTGGATTGTTGGTGTGAACATTTTTGGTTTCATTGACCCAGCCTTCCACCCCGCCTTCTTCAGGAAAATTTCCATATTCCGACCCCAACCACATCTTGTGGGGGTCCCACCTCCTGGCCTTTGAAGCAGAGAGATGAGTCACCACAGCGAGCAGGGCCCAGGGAACACGGCCGTGGCGCCCGAGGAAGCACCTGACCGGTCAGGCCCGTCAGAATCCTTCCTCCCGGTTTGGGAAAGTGGGACTGGACGAGAGGCCCCTCCCTCCTTAAGGCACAAGCAAGAGGGGGGCCGTGCGCGCGTTTGGGGCGTAATTCCTCGGAGGAAGGCCCGAGCCGGTGGGCGACGACCCCGCAGGGCTTGCATCCTTGCTGGCTTGGCCGCCGTCTCCTTCCAGCGCAGGACCTGGTGGCGGAAGCTGGGGCGGCTTCGGTTTCAGCCCCTCGTCACACAACCTGCCTTCAGACACGTCTGCTCTCGTGTCCATTGTCAGGGGCCTATTTACACAACGCGAACTTCATTTTGATAAACAGCTCAGACAGCCCACCCCACCAGTAGGAAAAAGTGGATGGAAATAGCGGCCGAGCTCTTCTACTCCAAGCAGCCGTTGTTTGCAACCTTGTTTCCTCTTTGTGCCTGACAGAGTGTGTGCCCGCTGTCCCCCGAGGGCCTTTCTTGCTGACATCCTTAGTTGCCACTGTCCTTCCGTTCCTGCCCTCTTCCGTCAAAATGACGCACTGACTGTGTGTCACCTTGTCAAATACTGTCTAAAGCAACAAGGAGTAGATCGCTTGTAAGAGAAAGTGTAGACACTGCGCTTATCTGTCTTCTCTGTAGCTTCAAACAACTCCTAAGTGACCACTCAAGCTTATATTAACGTCCTCTAACCAAGAGTTATTTTAACAAGTGTTACTGTCCTTATTCACTCTTTTAGCTTTTCTAGTCCTTACGGCTAAGTAGAAACCCTAATCCTGCGTTCACCCAGCCAGCCAACCCAGGACAGCTGGGTTCAAGGGCAGCTAAGCCGGCTGGTTAGTGGCTTTGTTCTTTAGCACAGGGCTGAGTTTGGTTGATCACGGCAGGCCGCAGTTAGTCTTTGCCGGCCCCTCCTTATGGAAGTCGCCTCCAGTTTTCTTCTGGGGGTTCACCCTTGCCCCACTCTCACTCTTTGAGGTCTCAGGGGCACTCTATGGCCTCCATCGAGAGCGGGTCCAAGACCCAGGCCCGCGACCACCTGCCCGGGTTCCGGAGGTGGGCACGTGGCCTGAACCGTACAAGGAGAGCACGCGGCAGGGCTTCGGGAATGCTGCCCGCAGGCATGTGCTTCCCCTCCCCTGGACGCAAACGTATGGGCTGTGAGGCTGGCGCTCCTGCAGCCATTGTCTGACCACGAGGGGACCGTCTGTCTGAGAATGGAGCCGACCCAAGGGCTGTGGAGCTGAGAGATGGAGAGAGAAGTCAGGTCCCCAGGACTTGAACCAAAATTTAATTTTTGCTTAAGCCCATTGGAATAGATCCTTCTGTTACTTAGAACCAAAAGAGTCTCAATGGATGTAATAATGATCATGTAAAATTCAGTTGAATAAGAGGAAAAATGAGATAAGTACTTTTGTATCTGAATTATTTAAAGGGCAAGATCTGAGAAACAGATGAAAACTCAGTTTCTACTGCCCAGGTTCAGCTTGCCCTGTGTGCTTGTCCAAGTCGTTTGTCCAGAAAAGACAATGCTCTGAGCAGTCCAAACAAGCCACCCGATTGCACGGGACGTCCCGAGTCCCAGAGAGCTCAGTCCTTTAACAACGCGTTGTCATGGGACCAGCTGTACTGAGGGATGACCCTGAGACACCACACAGCCACAGTTATTACGGACAAAGGTTAATAGGTTCGTGGAGGTTTTGATCTGGAGGAGTTAAAGTCACGTACTCCTGACGAATGCAAGGAAATGGACTCATGCCATTTTCAAAATATAAATGGAAACACATGCTTTAGGTTAATCTCTGAATAACGAAAAATGTAAATATATGAAAATAATGGCTTTCCAGTCCTTGGGACTTTTACTGTGGCTGGGCCTTCGTAGGTAGGTCTTGAGGAACACAGATGCTTAGACTCTTTTTCTCTGTTTCTATCTGTTATTCCCCATCCTATAACTCATGGGGTGGGACGAATCTTCCATTTCTCAAAGTAATCTTTGAGAAATGTTGGACATTTGATTCAAATTATGTGGGAGGAAGTGTGAGGAGTAGAAATGAGAAGAAATTGAGAGTGAGCAGATTTTTATTTGGATCCTAGGCCTGTCCATACCCGTGTGACTCACTAGCTGCAAGCTCCATGAGGGCATGGCCCAGGTCAGTCTGCATTCACTGATGGACACACACCCGATTCCCAGCAAGGTGTTTGGCACATGTCATAAGTACGCAGTAGATTTCTGTGAAAAAAAAATTAATACGTGGATTTTGCATGACATCCTTAACTTTTCTGTGTGATGGCATTGGCACAACCAGCACCAAAACCTCAATGCCCGGACACAATAAAGGGTTATTTCTAACCCGGGTCTGTGAATGGGGATAGGCATCTCTGTTCCACAGAGTCATGCAGGCACCCAGGCTCCTGCCACGTGGTGGCTTCACCAGCCCCTAGGGCTTCAGACTCCTCTGCTGGATTCTGTTCACCTGGATGGCAGGCAAAGGAGAAGAGAGGACTGTGGGACATGAGGGACTGGGGCTCTGCCCCAGTCCGTGGGTCACGACTCCGCCAGCCTTGCCCTTCTACGGCAGGAGAGCTGGGAACGTGACCTAGTGGCTCGCCCTGGGCCGAGAGGAGACACTCAAGTATCGGTGGGTGTTAGGTGTTCCTGTGTCCGAGCCCCAGGGTCTTCTTTGCCAGGACTGTATGGGAATGTAGCGAGGCAGCGACGCGCAGGTACTGGGTAAAGTGCCAATCGAACCTTAGTTATGGCACTTCCTGGGTAATTCGGTCCCTTCATTTCTGCACGTCATCTGTGGAATGTGAGAGCTCAACGGCCCTCTGAGAATCCTTTCCGGCTCGAGAACGCTTTCAGTCTGGGTTCTTTCAGCAGGCAAGTGCCTTTCCGACCTTGTATTTGTGTCTGGGATAAGTCCTTCAGGATCCTGCCCCCGACTCTACAACGGACCCTCCTGTCCCCAACCCCCTTTCAGGCTAGTTTTACCCAACCTAACCTTTCTGAGCGTGTTCTGTGTTGTTACGTGTTTACTCTCAGTCGAGTATGCACATGGCACCATGTATTTACCCGCTCTCTTGCTATGATGTTGGCCGTTTTGCTTTTGAGACATAACCTGACCCTATCTGAAGTCACTTTCATTCTGTTTATTCCAACCGTGTGAAAGACAATGTTTGTTTCCTATTGCATCAACCAGTCGAGCCTGCCAGCCTTCTGAGGAGAGGACTGGTCGACGTGGGGAGAGACCCTAAGAAAGCACTGGATACATTTGAAATATTAAAACAAACACAGCCCTCTCAGCCTGCCTTGAAAGGCCTATGTAGTGCAAGTATGGTTCGATCTATCTTCCGTGCCGCTGGGCTCCGTGGTTCTCTCACAGGTTTCCCAGGTTTTATTTTTCCTCTAGCTCCATTTCCTATGTGACGCAGTGACAGCTGTTTTGCACAACTGCTAGGGGAGGGTGGCCGGGGGGGGGGGTTCTGAGTTCTCCTACAGTCAACGCAGGCGAGGGGCCCTTGTGCACTGATGCTCGGCAGTCTGGTCCCCAGGTCACTCAGGTAGAGCAGAGGGACCTGCACACCTCCTTCCACTCCTGCCCCTGCTTCTTCCTTACGAGATCACAGTTTGTGGCTCTTCCCACATTGCAAATGCGATGCTTTCCCATGCTTAAAGCATGTCAATGTGTGTACAGCGTGCTTTTAACTTTGATACCTGTCATACAAACAAGACGATGCATATGTCTTCAGCACGGCTGGAGTTGCAGTAACTGGATATACCTGTGAAACCACGAACCCAAAGGGCAGAAAGAACATTCCCAGCATTCCTGGCACCTCAGAAGGTTCCCTTGTCCCCTCAGGGCCCAGTCATGTCGCTCCTGCCTGGTCCCCACCCCCAGAGGCAGCCACTATGGGACTTTTGTCACCGTAGATGCGTTTGGGCCATTTTTGGATTTTGGACAAATATAACCACACAGTGTGGACCTCTGGGCGTCGGGCCACTTTCATGCGTGTGGTTCCGTGTTCCAATTAGGTATGAACTCACTGCATTTGCTGGTCCGTTCTCCTGTGGATGGACACCTAGATTGCTTCCAGCTGTAGGCTATTTTGAGGCTGCTATGAATATTTGTGTTAATTCTTTTGGGGACCTAAGTTTTCCTGTAATTGTCCAGTAAGAGGGGCCTCCACCGTCTAAACACCCCTTTACCCGCAACGCCACGTGGCGCTGATCCCTACTCCGGGGTCGCCCTGCCCGCCCCGCCCCGCCCCGCCCCGCCCCGCTGCGCACTGTCTGCGTTTCGGGGCCTCTGCTCATGCTCCATGATCACGCGAGTCCACAGGCCTCCCTCCCACGGCGTCGCATGTTTGGGGATGCCCCCCCGGGGCTGGCCCTTCCGGTCTGCGTGGGAATGCCTTCTTCCTCGAGCGCCTTGCCTTTGCACAAAGAAGGCAGAAACGGGATTCCAAGAGGGTGCGTGCAAGTCTGGAAGGGCCTGGACGTGTTCGAGAAAGCCACGCGAGAAGGAATAGAATATGCTCTCCCGTCTTTGAGGACCTGAGGAGGTGCAGGTGACGACGAGCATTGGAAAGTCTGCCAGAATATGTATCAAGAAACTTAGCCGGGTTCGTGCCCTTTGACCTAGTAACTCCACTCCTGATACCGGTCCTGAAGAATCCATCATAGATAGAGACGAGAGTCTATTACAAGGAAGGTCACTGCTACACTATGTACTACGTGCAACAAGAAGAAATTGAAAGTGGTCTAAACATTTCACAAAGAGAATGGTTCAAATATTTCATAAAATATTGATACTAAATTCTGTTTGCAAAGACTAATGAAATAGGGAAGTTTTCCCAGTGAAGGCAGCACCTAGAATAGGGTCTGAAATGGGATAGGCACTCAGTAAATATTTGTCCAATTAATACATAAATGGATTACTTTTATAACCAAAGAAAGCTTTAAAAATCTGCCAGAAAAATGAATGTTAACATTTAAAAAGGAAAAGTTTAACACTTCTGGAAGGGCGTTTTACAGGGCAAAAAGAAGATGAAAATTCTCTGCTAACCCCCAAGCCTACCCACATCCCCCCGCCCCCCAAACCAACCAACCAACCAACCAACCAACCAAACTTGATCTTGACAATAGGCCAATGGAAGGACTTGTTTTTCTAGGACATTGTAGATGGAAACAGAGTCCATGGGCAGGAAGAGGGGTGCTTTTCTCTAAAGTGAGGTTCTGCGAACTCAATAGTCCCGGAGCACTGCCTCTGGGCTAAAATTGGTGCTGACATGCTGATTTGAGGGTCTTTTCTAATTCAAAGCAATGTTGTCCTTTTGCTGTTTTGTTAGCTGGACAGTTGGAAATATTTCTGCCTCGTTAAATAGCCTCAGTTCCAAGGACAGACAAAGCACCTGCCCCTTGGGTCTGATGCCTACTCTTGCCTTCTCAGGTTAAGGCTGGCAGCTGTGGGCATTCTTCAATGTGTTTGCCTGATACATTTGGGCTCATTTTAAAAAACAAGCTTCTTGCCAATCTGAACTCCAGCTTCTGATACTTAAATAGGAAATACAACTTAATCAGATAGAGAAGAATGTGTGTGTGTGTGTGTGTGTGTGTGAGAGAGAGAGAGAGAGAGAGAGAGAGAGAGAGAGAATAGGGCATCGAGTCCCAAGCAGTGGTACGCGCACCCCCAGGGGTACATGCTGGCCATTCAGGGGTACACGAAAAATAATCATTAATGGCCAAAAAACAAGAAAAGATTTTTAAAAAAAGCAAAACATTAGTTATGGAACAATAAATGTTAAGTTGGAATCACCGTTCATGGAGACGCTTCACAATTAGATCACATGAGCGAATGATGATTGGTGAGGGCGTGGCTATGAACCCGCCCCCAAACCGCTCTTCTACCAATCATTACGCAGTTTCAGAACAATTCATTTGCTATGTTTTTAGAACTTCCTCAAACATATAAATACATTTGTAGCCTGTTTGATTAGCTTAGTTATTGACTGAGTAAAAGTAAGTGCATTGTCTTTAATTGTGATACTTTTCAAGGAGTTTTTTAATTTAATGTTTAAACACTTGATCATCATTATCAATACTTAACTGTGTTCCAAATATTGTAAAATTAAATCTGTGGTTTGTACTGTTAGTGCAGTAATTTTTCTTTCCTAACTTATGACCTCATTTCTACTATTTTACAAGAAGACAGGCCCTGAGCAAAAGTGTCAGTATTTAAAAACAGCTGTTTTAGAAACAAGGGGTATGATGTATAGAAATGGGTTGGAAAGGGGTGCACAGGTGGAGAAAGGTTGGGAACCCCTGGTGTAGGGGGATTTGAGGCACAGAAAGAAAACCCACAAAGACATGTGGGTTGGAAGCCACACTTGGAGCCAAGGGCTGTGCCTGGTAAGGGACCAATAGGGGTCCACTTACAAGAGGAGTGTTTCAAAACTAAGGTCAGAACAATCAAGTCCAAAGTCAGCCCAGGGACGTGTGGGTTCTGAAGCAAACGGCACTGGGCTTCACTTTGTGGGAAGACCCAGCTTTGGAAGGTGGGGGAAGCATTATAATTTGAATAAAGAATATAGGGTTCCCTGGTAGTGGAGTGGCTAAGGCTTCAGTGCTCTCGATAGCGCGGCCTGGGTTAGATTCTCAGCCAGGGAACCTCCAAAAAATAATAATAAATAAATGAATAAAGAATACAATTTTTGGAAGGAATCGCAGAGCTAGCAATGAGGGTCCAGTACAGCGCACCCCTTGCAGACCCCAACCTAAGGTGCCCGGACAAGGCACTGTCTTCCAGCTCTCTCACCTCCAAGGAGCTTGTCCACCCGCCTAGGCCATTTCTCTTCTCCCCGGGTGGGTTCAGCCTTGCTGCTCAGCTTGTGCTAATGCTTACGTCCGGAGGCCTGACCTTCTGCCTCAATATTCCTTCCTGGGTTTTCCAGAACACTTAACCTGTCCTTCATCAGCTCCCAGCCTGAGAGCTCAACATCTACAGAAGGAATAGGAATATACGGGATGAGTCCCCACGGTGACCTTTCCGTAGTTCCTGCCCGCGGGCAGGCCTCGCGCAATCAGTTGAAGCCTGAAGAGAAAAGACTGAGGTCAGCTTTCTCCGGAGTCACCAGCCTGCCGGCCTCCTCAGCACGTTTCGGACTTGCCTGTCCCCACCGGGCATGAGCCAGTGTCCTGAAAGAAAGCTCCGCCTCTCTCTATCCTCACACCCGATTGGTCATGTCTCCCTGGAGAACCCTGTTAATACAGTTAGTGAAGTTGCCCAGCTCCAAGGTTTATTGGCCATCTGTATTTTCTTTTCTTTTCTCTGCTTTTCTTTTTAACTTTTTTCTTTCTTTTTATTGTCCTCCTGTTCTCCCTCCCTCCCTCCCTCCCCTCCTTCCTAAGAACGATCTCCTTGCCCTGTACCCAGGTAGTTTTTTAGCCTCTCTGCTCATGCCTGCTGTCAGGCAATGTGACTTGGGGATCCCCAGAGTGAGAAACTCTGGTCTATACACCCCGATGTCCTGACCAGGTACTTATACGACAAGTGAGGTAATAGGTAATAGACTGCCTAAAGAAAGCCACGCAGCTGAGAGTGCTGCTTCGCCACGGGACTTCCTGCAAACCAGTTCCTCCCACACCTGTCAGTTCACAGCTGAACGGACTTTCCCCGCCCCCTACCGTTGATGTCATCACAGCCGTCCAGAAGAGCAACTGCCTACCGTGAGGGACGCCTGCGATGTCACTGGGGTCATAGACGCCAGCAAGGAAATTTGCTATCACTGCTTATTACCGGAAATGACAAAGGAAATTAATTTTAAGCTTTCTGGGAAAGGAGCTGTTCAGTGAAACTCATTCTTTTTCTTAATTTATGATACAAAGAAACCCTGTCCTCTAGCCAACTGCAAGATGCTAACTGAACAGGGGTGCTGTCAGAGACAGAGGGAGTCCTGCTTTGGGGGACTAAGTATCCAGGCCAGTATGGTAACCGCCTCCATAATGGGCAGGCTGGGGACTGGACTATTTTTCAAGCAATCAGACCTGCCCGGAAGACTTTGAAATTTCCTGCTTTCTGTATCTTGGGCCTGATGACTGCCCACCCCCGCATTGCAGCGGAAGCAGGATGTATTCGTTTCCTGTGGCCTTCGTACCAGACAACCACAGGCTGGGGGTGGATTGTCTCACAGTTCTGGAGGCCGGAAGTCCAAACTCAAGGTGTCAGGAAGGTTGAATTGGGAATCCCGTCGGAATTAGACTGAAGCAGGAGTGGGGGTTGCCAGCAGTAAGAGCAGTACTGCTCCCGGAAGGAGGGGAGCACACGTAGCTGGGCGTGCTCACACAGCACACGGACAGAGCGGGGAAAAGGTGAGTTTGGCTTAGACGAGCTGAGGTGTGACCCAGCTGGGGACATGGCCTGGTGGTCCCCTGTCCACATGGCAGCAGGCTTCTCCATTTGAGCTTCAGCAAGAATACTTGCAGCAGAGAGTGGGCAGGAGGACTGTTGCAGGGAGGGAAAGCGTGCTTGGGAATTGAGGAAAGAGGAAATGGGGGTGGCCAGAAGCCAGAGAGTTAGGGTCCATTTGGGGGCATTCTTGGCACTGAGGACAGTGTTGCTCGTGCAGCCTTTTGGGGCCAAGCCACTGCCCTAAACCACTAGTTCTCAAAGGCTGCTACCCCGACCAGCGACATCAGGCACCTGGGAGCATTTTGGAGACTCGCCCAAGATCTAGTGAATCCAAACTCCAGGGTGGAGCTCCGAAACCTGTGTTTAACGAGCCCCATTGGGAGAGTCTGCGGCAGATGGAAGTCAGAGCTACAGCCCTGGGCGCCTGCAGGGACGAGTTTGGATGGAGCTGGCCGGGCCGGGGGTCTCGGGGAGGTGCCTGTGCGTGCTGTTAGCATAATTGTCCTCGCTGCGCTGGCTGGAAGCAGAGAGTGTGGTTGTGGGTGCAGCTGGGAGGTGAGGGTGCGGGACTCGGGGGCACGAATTTCTGCAAAGCAAGCAAATGGGAAAAGCAGGATCCCAGCTGCCTGAGGACACAACATACTTGTTTTGATCCATGAAGCAGATCAGCAATTTGACATCTTTCCACTGCTTGGAGCAACACCCTAGTAAGCGGATCTCTAGAAGGACAAGCTGTCACAAAGTGGCATTCGTCACAGTGTTTGCACAGCTCCTGAGAAATGTTACACCAGGAACGGGGTTTGCTCTGTGACTTCAGTCTTTACGGTTGGAAACCTTTCTAAAATGGATCTTTTTGCCACTTTAGAGACTAGAATAATATCCGAACTAGCCGAGCTGTGACACACACGTTACTTTTACAAAGCAGAGTGGGTTGGAGCTGAGCTCTCCAACAGGATTACTGTGACTTGCATTCTGATCTGCTTCCTCGAGAGGACGAGATTGGGGTGGATGGAGTTCCTGCCGACCGCCGGGATTTCTATGTGACCCCAATGTGCGTGGTCTCCGGTACACTCTGTCATGCGTGTCTTCGCCTTATTTCCCTAAACAGCTACAAATGAAAGTCATGTGTCCGGTGGGCAGGTTACAGGAAGTGGGGTGCAGTGTAACCTGGGTGAGGGCGGGGCTGATAAGTCCAGAGTTTCATCTCTAAAACCTTGAATTAGAACAGCACCCAATACACATGGCTGAATGAATGAAACAACGTGGTCATGGTCAGTGAATTCTGCAGCATTCTAGAATCGGTCTCAGCGTTACCGTGCTGAGTGTTAATTCATCTCATCATCGGGGACCCTAAGGATAGCATAGCTGGTGGAAAATGAAAATACAGAACTCCTTATTCAAAAATCACAAAGAACTTCAGGACAGCAGAGCACGGAACCAAACTCAGGGCCCTTCTGAGTGGGGCCCCTGCACGCCTGCCCGAGACCCACGGAGTAGAACCTCCGGGGAGGAGATGGGACGAAATCTCACTAATCCTGGCCCTTTCTGGAAATAGCTTAACAAGTTGTTGTTGTTGTTTTTTTCCAGAAACCAATAGAATATTGTATGTCAAGTAACATTGGAAAAAAATAGATAAAAATAAAATATAATTTTAAAAAATGGAAGGCTAATAAAGGGGGAACTTGCAATAACAATCTCCTTCCCAGCATGCATTAGAAAAACCAAAGGACAAAATAGCAGGTTTTCCCAGCATGATGTTGTTATTTCTGCATAGATTTTGTGTGTGTCCTAAGAAACAAGACTTGACTTTAGTGTTTGTTTTATAAAATGGTTGGCACATGCTAAAATGTAACAATTCTAGATAGGGAGTATTTTTTAAAAGACAGAAAGAACCCAGTTTCCTCCCACAGTTCTTTATCGTAGCCTATGTTTAGGTATTGCAAATAACCTTTGAAAATGCTACAGACACATTTGTTAGAATAGCGCGGTGATTTGAATGACCTATTTTAAAAGCAGCTTACCCTCCAACCTGCTTTGTCACTTCACATGTTTTCTTTGTTTATGTTAAACCCTATACTGCTTTCCTAAAGACAGTTTGTTTACACCTACAGAATAACCTACGTAAGTTTGGCTCAATTCACTGACATGTAAAGTATTTTTTCTACCACCCTCAAAGTGTTGATGGCAGAATAAAATCAGGTGTACACGTTAACATATTGGTGAAGAGAGACTAAAGCCACCACACAAAGGCTTTCCTTCATGCTGGGATGTGCCACTGTCACTTCTGTGTGCTAGGAGAGCATGGGGAAGCTGCCAGTGTGATGAGCTGTCCCATCCTCGTGGTACGTATATGGAGGTTGCCCTATGGCTTGCGGAGGTGGCTGCTGCTTACCGTGGTGGCGGTGTCCAACCTTGCGGCGTCCCTGGGCCACAAGGGAAGAAGAATTGCCTTGGGCCACACAAGAAATACACTATCGCGGAAGATAGCCAATGCACTTAAATAAATAAATAAATAAAAAGTCACAAAGAAATCTCATCATGTTTTAAGAATCTGTGTTGGGCCGCCTTCAAAGCCATCCTGGGCCGCAGGTGGGACACGCCTGGTTAGGAGCTGGCCACCTGCAGCTCTGCCACCTGCCTTTGGTTCAGGTTGGTCTCACCCACGATTGCCGGTCCCCAGGTTGGTTCAGCGGGTTGCTGCGGCTTCTCAGGGTGCCATGGCTGAGCCCGGAGGGTGTTTGTTATTTGCTGACAGCCATTTCTTCTGCCTGCTCTGCTCACCCCACCGCCGCACCCGGCCTTGACCTTCACAAACTGCTCTGGAAAACCAAACGTACCTAGAAGCTGCCCAGGCTCAGGCTAATTCTCCATCCATTGCTCTCTGTGAGGTCATGAAGCCTTTCTGGGTTTGCCAAGGCGCTCAGGGGTGCTTTCCAGCTGTTTGCCTTCCTCCCCGAGTTCCACCCTGTGTGGGTGCTTCGCTGGTGGCGTTGCTTTCCCTAGACTGGGTTTCCTTAAGAGTGGGCCGAGTCACCTCACCCAGGAGGCCGGGAACATTTTACGGACGCATGAAGGTCTGTTGGGTGGGCAAGCCTCTCCCGTGCTGTCTACCAGGCACTGCAGTTGGGTGGCCAGGCTCATGCAGATTAAGGAGAAACTGCGAGAACCCAGCTCCCCTTGGGGGCAGGGCAGAGCCTGGAGGCTAAGTCATGGGATTTCGCCGAGAAGCACGACTAAGCAGAGGAAGGGAGAGTTAAAGGGATCCTGGCCAGAAAGAAGGGAGTGAATGTGGTTCAGCCTCCTCACTTGGGGATGCATTCGATTCTTTCAGTCAATAGCTTTGTAGTGGGGATCTACTATGGACCAGGAGCTGCTGTAGGCACTGGGGGGACCACAGCGACTATAGCAATGTCCCTGCGTATAGAGAGAGAGTCAGTATCATTAAAATGACAAATGAGAAGCCATCAGGTAGTGGTAAGTGCTGGGATGGAAAATAAAGCAGGGGAAAGAAATGGTCACTGAGGAGAAAGGGGAGGCCCCTGTGAGCAAAGACTGGACTGAAATGAGGGAGTGAGGTCATGAGCGTGTCGGGGAGAGAGCATTCCAGCGCCAACGGGAGGGCGGGACAGGAATACAGGACAACGGACTGGGCCAGGGGTGAGAACCCAGCCCCACTTCCCCGGTTACACACAGAGCACTAGGCTTCACTTCCACAGAGAAAGAAGGCCACTTCCCTTTGTCTCGGAATAGTCGTGCTTTCGGGTCTTTTATCTTCCTGCTCCTGGTAGAGACGTGGGTCCTGAAGACTATTTCTGCACCCTGAGAAACACAACAGGACAGAGGTGGTGACACATGGCAAGGCGTGTGCAGGCTTGGAGAGATGACAGAACACGGCGAGGACTGTGGTGAATGCGCTCTCCACGGTGGGGCAGGCTGTCCACGGCCCTGAGGGAATGGGGCAGATCTTGGGGTGAATTAAAAGAAGGCAGAAATCTGGATCTCCGTGGGGTGAAAGCTCCAGATTTTGAATTTTGATTCATTTTATTTTTTTTTTAGAATTCTGGTAAACCAACCATAACACCCGTGTGTGTGCGCATGCGTGTGTGCGCATGTGTGTGTGCATGTGCGTGCGTGTGCATACATGCGTGCGTGTGCATACATGCGTGCGTGTGCATGTGTGTGCATACATGTGTACGTGTGCATGTGTGTGTGCATGTGTGCGCGCTCGTGTGCATGCGTGCGCGTACATGTGTGCGTGCACATGCATGTGTATGTGCGTGTGTATGTGCACATGTGTGTGTGCGTGTGTGTGCGTACGTGTGTGCGTGCGTGTGAAATACAGCCCGTGGGCAGGTGGTTTATAGGTTTTACCAGAATTTCTATGAGACAGGAGTTAACATTAACAACCACTGTCCTAGAACGTGACTCTCCTCAGGTTCTGTGGGAGGGAAAGACCAAGGGCACGGCCATCTTCCACGTCCCGTGACCCCAGAATTCTGGGGGAAAGCCACCTGCCCCGCCTCGCCCCCGGCCCGCCCCTGACAAGAACACTGATGTCAGCAGCATCGGCTCCTCCTCCTCTTCCCTTGTCCCTGTGGTGAGTGTCCTCCACTACGGGCACTGCACAAGCAGGTCACTGTAAGAGAACCCCCAGATGACAAGTAAGAGGTGCTCATTAAGCCCAAGGTTATATCTCTTCTTCATCTTCTTAATTCTCCATTCCACCCTTTCTCACGGGTCCCCGCACATCCAGCCCACTACACCCCATGACAGCGTTCTCGGTAGTAAATTCTAGAAAGCCAAATCAAAGCGTGTCGGGGAAGACTAAACTCCCTGGTGCTTGGGTCTGAGAAGCCCAGGTGTCGCACAGCTTCGGGCACGTTGGAGTCAGTGTGCAGGCATCCCCCCCCCGCCCCAATCCCACCTGAACCTCTGCGTCTTCCTCTGTTGTCTGCGGTCTTCGATGGGCCCTCTCCAAGTGCTAGAAGAGCTGGCTTACGTGATCATCCTGCTCATCATCTCAGAATGGGAGGAACTGTTTCCCTTAATGTCAAATCATGAAAAAAAAAATCTTCTTCCGCTATAATATGGACAGACCCCTGTGTCCAGAAGCATGGGGTATTCCTATTGGCTACCGTGGGTCACATGCTGTCTAGATGGGTCCCAGGATGACAGGGAGTCTGAGGGTAGGGTGTGTGTGTGTGTGTGTGCGTGCGCGGTGGTGGTGGTGGCGGTGGTGGGGATGAGATGGCAAACTCTCAAAGGAAGAGATCACAGTCACTGAAAAAGCTTATCTTCCGCCCACAAGTGCGTCAGACTCAATAACAACCCAGGATCACCTACAGCGCCCCCAGCCTCAAACCAAAAACTCTCCCTGCAACGTGGCAGAAGCTCAGTGTGGCGTCCTCGTTAATTCCAGTCATAAAACATGCGCACGGCAAAACCAAGAATGTCCCACTCGGGTTTGGCACGTAGAGAGGCTTTTCGAGCCTGGGTGAAGAACCTCTCCAGCTTTGGGACGACCCCCCCATCCTCAAGCAGAAGGACAGTTCACCACTGCAGCCCTGCCCCCGCCCCACTCGACAGAACAGATACGGCTCGGAACGTCTGGGAACAAATGGAATCACGGTTTTACCCTATGAATGGAAAGCTGAAGATGAGCTCCAGGGAATAAGCCACAAGAAGTTCTCGGGCAGTCACAGGAGGTGACTTGTTGAGTGTCATACTGACAAATATGATGATCTTACTCATGTGGAAAAAAATCCAAACTCACTGCAAGTAAAAGGGTGATAGTTGAAATAACAGCTAATCTTTATTATTTGCTGAGTGCCAAAGCATTTTTCATAATTAAAGCTCACGTAATTCTCACGGCAGCTCTATAAGGTAAGTGCCACTATCCTCTCTGTAAGAGAGGAACTAATTTTCCAAAGATCACGTATGTAATAAGTGGCTTCAGCGTGAGGACTCCTGCCTGGGCAGTTGAACTTTGAAGCTATGCTTCTATGATAGCAGGGGTGGCAACCTTCGGGCTTCTCTGGGCCACATCGGAAGAAGAACTGTCCTGGGCCACACATACAGTACACTCCCACTGACGATAGCTGATGGGCTCAAACAAGCTCTGTGCAGCATTCTCGTAATGTTTTCAGAAAGTTTATGAATTTGTGTGGGGCCCCATTCAAAGCCGTCCCAGGCTGCCGGCCGCAGGTTGGAGAGCATGTCTAAAGCATTCATTCATTCATTCATTCAGCAATTATGTGGAATGCCTACTACACACTGGGAACTATTCAAGTACTAAGGTACAGCTGTGAACAATGTAAAGACAAATCCATGTCCTCATGAGGCTTATATTCTAATGGGGGAGAAAGACAGGAAACTGGAGCAATAAATAAAATATAAAGTAGGTTAGAGAATGATAAGGGTTAAGGAAAAAACTAGAGCAGGGAAGAGAGGGAGGGTCGACTGAATAGGGCGATCTAGCCAGGTTCCACTGAGAATATAATATAATATTATGGTTATTATAATACCTTTATTCAGGAAGCAAGCGTTCAAACCATGCAGATATCTGAAAGGAAGAGCATGATAGGTGAGGGAACCATGTAGATAAAGGCTCTGAGGAAGAAGCGAGGGCAGCGTGTTCTAGCAAAAGCAGGGAGTGCAATGTGACTTGCGCAGTGTGGTCAGGAACAGGGCAGGAGGAGATGAGGTCAGAGGGGGACCGGATCTTGCAGGGTCCTGGGCCTGGCTATCGGGATTTATTCTCTGGTTCTGGTGTGATGGAGCTATTTGGGCTGGGGCAGAGGAAGGGCACGAGGTGACCTCGTTTAAACGGGCTCAGGCTCCCTGCCCTGTGTCAGGAGAGTCCGAAGCGGGCAAAGAGGCCCAGGAAGGACGCTGGAGCAGTGAGCCAGGCACAGACGCGGTGGGCCCGGCTGCTGTGTGGTAGAGATGTGGCCAGCGCCTCCGTTCTGGGTTTATTGTGAAATCAGAGGCAAAGCATTGGCCGACAGGGGGCGACGAACGCTTTTGGTTTTGGTTTTAAAGGCGTCATCAGGTCTCAGGTGGGGACGTATTAAACCGGATGTGCCTATTAGACATCCCAAAGCGATGCTGAGTGGCAGGTCTGGAGGGCAGGGGAGAGGTCCATCAGGACCCGAGTTAGAAGCTCTACAACTATTCTGTTCCCTTAGAGTAACTGCAGACACCCACCCACGTGCACGTCTGGGAAAATGAGGACTGTATCAGAGTACTTAAACAGTAATAAGAAAACTCAAATTTAAAAATTCACCCCATCCTGCCACCCTAAAAACACCTGCTTTCATTGCTCCAGATTCTCCTCTGTTTTTGCCCACGTGCAAACATGATTTTATAATGTTGTAACCACCTAGGTACAATTTCGTTTTTTCTACTTTTTTCCACTTAACATGCTCCCGTAAACGTTTTCCTAACAGGCTCCCCCATGTGTGTTTCTTGGGGATTAGCAAGGCCAACCAAGTGCTGGGCATTGCTGGGAAATATTTTAGAAACAAAAATGGAAAATCCTACTTTGGTAAAAGTTTGGTGCCCCTGTAGCCGGTGTTGTGCTAATTGTAACCTTTGTGGACAGTGATTGTCAGTGAAGGTGACTTTGAGTTGGGACCTGGATGATGAGCGCTGGACCTGCACTCCGTGGAGGGGTGTTCTAGAAAGAGGGAACAGCATGTGTTAGGAAGCAACAGAAAGCATGTTAAGAATCCAACCTTTCATTTGCATAGTTATTGACTCAAAAGCAGTAAAACTCAGAGAACCAACCGCCTCAGGCTCCCGGTCGGGAAGGCGGGGAGCCGGTCTTCGCTTCCTCCCAGAGCCAGCAGGGGGGGCACCAGGCAAGGTTAGGGAGCCTGGCCTCCCCCACGTCTCCTCCCCCAACTTCCCCATCGCCACCGCTTCCACTAAAAGTGGCCATTGACCTTTCAAGCTTTTGAGCGGTGATGCAATGGAATAGTATTTCACAGAAAAATGGTTATCGAAATTCTGGATCCTGTTTTCCCACGAGTGTTAATGGGTTTTAAAAAGTAGGTCACATTTAAAGTAGGTCACATTTCAGGGGCGGGCGTGCAGGCAAGGAGACGAGTTCCAACTGGGGGCAGGCGACCTCCATCCGGGTGGGAGGAGGTGAAGGGTCCCCGGGCGAGGGACAAGTGGCGGGATCTTTCCGAATTCCGGGTCCGTGGGCGCCACCCTTACGGGAAAATCGCACCGACGCGCGCGCTCCGGACCGCAGGCGCCGAGGCCTAGCGCCCAGCGCGACCCCGGCGAGCCGGGAAGGGAGCCCCGTCTGCAGTCGGCACAGGTGAGAGGGGCCACCCGGAGGCCGGAAGGGGACTGAGCGGAGCGCCGGAGGGGAGGAGCCGGGCCGGGCGAGTGCGGGAGACGCCGAGTAGCACCGCCCGGGGGAGGGGACTGAGAACGCCCCGCGCCGCCGAAGGAGGCGCCGCTCTCCAGCCGCCGGCGGCCCTCCAGGACCTGGGCTGCGGGGCCCGCCTCGGGCCCGCTCCCTCCGGCTATCAGGCTGCCAAGGGGCCTCCGCCACCCCATTCAAGTGTCTGCCAGCGGGAAGGGCCTTTCCGAAGACCTTCAGTCTCTCTTGCAGCCGCTCACAAAATGTACGGCCTGGAGGGTCGCGTGGAGAAGGCGGGGAGGGGGGATGGGAAAGACCCCCCCCCCGCGGCGGGCCAAGGGGGCGAGGATGTCTGTTGGGCTCTAGACTAGGGCGCACCCTGACATGGCTGGGAGGCAGGTTCCGGCAGCGAAAATGGGGACGATGGTGGCCCGGGGACTTCTCCTGTGTGTATCCGAGCACTCCAGAGTGCAGGGTCAAAGTAGGGCGGGTTCCCAGGCAGCCACACCACCCTGCCCTGCACCCGGGCGCTCTGAGCCCGCCTCCCCTGAAGCCTGCGCAGCAGCGCCCCAGCCTTTTTTAAAGCAGTAGCGGGGGCCGCGGTCACGTGGGGGTGAATTCCTGGAAAGTTCCTGGAAAGCGGCCTCCGCAGCAGCGGGGCGGGGCGCGCGGGGCGCGCGGACCCGGGAGGGAGGCGGGGAGCGAGGGAGGCGCGTCGGGCTGGGAAGTCGCGCGCACACTTCGCTCCGGGGACCGGCGTTTAACTCTTGCCAAGTCTCGCCGCCGCCGTGGCTCGCGGGCCTTGGGCTTCCCTTGAAGCATGAACCTCCTCTTCTGCCGCCACCGGCGCTGCGCGGGCCGCGGGCAGTGCGCAACGGGGCTCTGGGCGCACAGCCTCAGGCTACCCTGTGCCCGCCGCAGTCCCGGCGCCGCAGGAGCTCGCACTGCGGCCGGCTGCAGGTACTGGTCCGGGGAGCCCGAAGGCTCCGCCCCAGGAGGGTCGCTGGGGAGGGCACCTGGGCGCGGCCGCGAGCCACGGCGACCTTGGCTTCCAGTTTAGAGCTGCCGGGGGAAAGAGTTCGAGCCGTGGCTCTGCCCCGAGGCTAGGCGCTACTGCCGGCTTTCTCCGGTTCCTTGCCGGCGTCGGGAAGTCTCCGGAGTTTTGTTTTGTTTTTTATTCCCCTCCTAAACTGCCATCCAAATTAATAATCCTCCTAATAACCTGATCTTCCGCTCCTCCCCACCCCGCCCGCCTCCCGCCCTGGCTCCTTACTCCTCCCTCTGTCCTTCCCACCGCCTTGGTCGCAGCCGGAGGGAAACCTAGCAGCTGCCCGGGGTTGGGGGTGTCCGAGCACGGAAGGGGGTGTCGGAGCCTTGAGGGGGTCTAGGCGATGACCTCCGGAGCTTTTGTTTGTGCTCTGTGCTGAGAACTCCGGTTGCTACCGCCGCTGAGCACCGGGCTCGTCACATCCCCAGGCGTCACGTTCCCAAATTAAAAGTCAACTGGGGAAACTCGGGCAGACACCTCTTCTCTCCCGGATCCCTCCCGTCTCCCCCGCCCCAGGTCCGCAGGGGAGGCTGCCGGGTGCGGAGGCGGTGGCCGAGGCCGAGGTAAGGGCTCGGTGTTCGTTGTCTTGCATGTCCCGCGCGGCTCTTGCTGCCGCTGCTCGGCCCCGGCCCCGGCCCCAGCCCCGGCCCGGGCTCCGAACCCCCTGCGCGGGCTGCGCGCTCGGGCCGATTCCTCGACAGCGCCCGCGGCGACACTAGCAGCAGCAGCCGCCGCCCGATCCGGGGAGCGGCCGCCACGGTGCCCTGCGGCGCCCCCCACCCCTGCCCAAAGCGGGCACCGGGAAGGGGGGGAGGGGAGGGAGGCGGCTTCCGGGCCGGGATGCGGCACTCGAGCACCTCGGCGCCCCGGGCTGGCGGCCCCGGTAGCCCCGCGGCGCTGTAGGGAGGGGAACCAGGTTTGTGCGGCTGCTTCCTCCCGGGCGCCCCGGAGTGTGAGATAGGGGTGCCAATTTGGGGAGCTCTCTTGTTCTTTAAACTATTTTTCCACTTGTTCTTGATTAGGGCCTATTTACCACCCTGCCCGCAGGTGACCTTTTTGGTCTTCTAGTCCGCTAGTCTGTGATTTCAGCCAGCAGCCCTGGGAGGGAAGACACCCTGGTCCCCACCCTCATCCTGTCCCCCTCCCCGCCCCTTCCCCGGCCCCTCCCTCTCGCCAACTCTGGCGTCTGCGCTCCCTACTCTCTCTTTATCCTCCTGTCTCTAGAGCTGGGCCAGGGCAGTAACTGGATGCTTGGGGTTAAACGGTGCGGGAGCAGAGAGGCGGAGGAGCCCACGGGATTTTCCACGTCTCTGTCTCCCCACCTACACCCCGGCCAGGGGTTCAGTTCTGACTGACCCAACCCCACACTTTCTCTTTGCAGGCAAACTGTGGGTGACCGCGCTTGCGGGAGACTTTGCCATCCGTCCACTGGGACCTGGGGAGGAAGAACCAGCAGCTCCTCACCCCCTCCCCCTCCACCACCATTTTGGATACTCCGCAGGGACGCATTTTGGGGTTCCCACTGACTTCCAGGAAGGACGCGTGCCCCTCTCTGACCCCAGCTCGGGTGGCCACCTGTCTTTGCCGCGGTGACCCTTCTCCCATGACCCTGCGGTGCCTCGCGACCTCCGGGAATGGCGCGGAAGGGACGCGGAGCCAGTGGGGGACCGCGGGGTCGGCGGAGGAGCCGTCCCCGGAGGCGGCGCGTCTGGCGAAGGCCTTGCGGGAGCTCAGTCAATCAGGTAGGGAACCGAACGGACGCGTGCGGGAGGGGGCGCCTCCCCGAAGACGCGGCTGGGGGCGGTGCGGGCGGGGAGCGCGGCTGGGAAGTGGGGCCTCAATGGGAAGCAAAGAATGGGATGGAAAAATGTCCCCTCGCTTCCAGTCCCCGCCTCCGGGTGGGGGACCGCCGAGAGGATGCCCGCAAGGCCCAGGCTCCTTGGGAATGCGAAAAGAAAGTGCTTCTGAGAGACAGAGGTCTGGGGGAGGGCGGAGCGCGCCAGAAGGGCTCCTCGGAAATTGCACCTTGGGGCGTTGGACCCTTGGCTGTTCTCCGCGCTGCTCAGGGGTCGGCTGCGTTCGGGCTCGAACCCCAGCAGGAGAAAGTACCTGGCGCCTCCCTTTCCGCACGGGCGGCGGCGAGGTGGCGAGGAGGCGCAGCGCTCCCTGCAGCTCGAGCTGCCTCCGGCTCCCGGGCGGAGCGGCCGCTGCAGCCCCGGATCTTGGCGGCCAATTCCAGGGACGGACAGATTGCAGCAGGCGGTTGCCTCGGAGCCGAGAGGAGCGCGGACCGCGAAGCCCCCACCGAGCGCGCCCTTTCGCGGGCGGCGCGCCCAGGGTCTTTGCTTGTTTCAAGTGCAGTCCTGCGCTTTGCGGGGCTCGCTGTCGTCGCTCGGCAGCTGCAAGAAGCAAAGGGCGAAAATAAATTCTGGCCAACCATGCAGACTTTCAAAATCTGGATCCTAAAAGCTTACGTTGGGGCAAAGTTGCAGTTTTGGTAGCGCCCGTGAGCGTTCCCTCACTTACTGTTGAGGTGTTCCCGGCTGAGGGCACGGGCTCGATCCCCTGTCGGAGGGGCCAGCACATTGGGGGATCCGAACAGTTTCTTTTTGGTGGGGGCAGGGGGAGCCCATTCTTCAAATGTAAATACAGAATGCTTCTATGACTAAAGTCAGTATTGAAAACAGGATAAAACCGAGAGAGGGTGCAGGCGGATCAAATCGAGAACGCTGGGGAGACCGACGCTTGGGATTGGATTTGGATTAGGGCAAAGTCCAAAAGATTGTAAACTTGAAATACTAATTATCAATTGGGGGTTCCCTCATTTCTCAGCGACTGATAAGGTAGTTGTAATCGAAGCAGCAAACAGAAGTTACTGTACTAGAACTGCGTTTTTGAAACAAGTAAATAGCAGTGTTTGCCAGGGCTTTGTACAGGGAGACGCAGCCGTTGACAGATTTGGCGCGGGTGGGGATGGACCCCAACCGTCCAAAAAGTTGCCTCTGTTTTTACTCCATTGAAATGACTGGAGGTGGGTTTTCCACTTTTTTTTTTTTTTAAAGGCATAGCTTTTATGTCTAGCGTCTGATTTATTTCTAATTCACTTTTAAGATTTTGATTTCCCTTTAGTGGTGCAGTGTGTCACATTGCAAACATTCTTCTGTTTCGTTAGGAGAAAATCTTAAGATACTTTAAAGAACAGCGACAGAAAGTTACTTAAAAAGAACCCTGGCTCACAGTTTGTCTTCATCAAATAACAGGGGCCTACGTCTTCCTTACATTTCTACCCAGAGATTTGTGGTCCCTTCTAGTAACCTTGTGCTCACACACGTCTTTTCAGAGCTAAAAACAAAATTGTTGTCAAGTACTTGCCCCATCTAAAACATTCTTTATAATAACGATTTTACCCTCTTTTTCTTTTTCTTTTTGAACAAAACCCCAGGTTGGTACTGGGGAAGTATGACTGTTAATGAAGCCAAAGAGAAATTAAAAGAGGCACCAGAAGGAACTTTCTTGATTAGAGATAGTTCACATTCAGACTACCTACTAACAATATCTGTTAAAACATCAGCTGGACCAACTAATCTGCGAATCGAATACCACGATGGGAAATTCCGATTGGACTCTATCATATGTGTCAAGTCCAAGCTTAAACAATTTGACAGTGTGGTCCATCTGATCGACTACTACGTTCAGATGTGCAAGGATAAGCGGACGGGCCCAGAAGCCCCCCGGAACGGCACCGTTCACCTGTATCTGACCAAACCACTCTACACGTCGGCACCGCCGCTGCAGCACCTCTGCAGGCTCACCATTAACAAATGTACCGGCACCATCTGGGGCCTGCCTTTGCCAACGAGACTGAAAGATTACTTGGAAGAATATAAATTCCAGGTATAAGTGTTTCTCTTTCTCTAAAGAAATAGAGTCTCTCTGAATGCAGCTATCTAAAAGAGAACCAAAACTTGAGCAACTGCTCTGGATAACTCCATGGAATTCTTAAGAATAGCTAACGTCAATCTCGTTTAAACACCAGATGAGGTCGCTAGGTAGTCAAAGCCCGCCCCACCCCCACCCCCCCGTCCCCCACCCCCTGCCCCCCACCCCCCGCGAATATTTTCCTCCGAGTAATGCTTCCCTTCCTAAGGCTGACCAAGACTAGTTAATCCTTTTAAGTTAAAAATGAAACGTCCCCTGTAAAGGCTAAAGTGACGGTTGACTGGAACGCCTTGCCTTTCCCAAGACTCCTTTGGTCTGAGCGCCAGTCGTAGAGAATTCAACGTAGAAGTCCGTAGGAGTCTGGCCAAGGGGGAAGGACACCAACACAGGCTTACCTTCAGTTCTGTATCTGTGCCTGGTGATCAGAGCCTGTTGTAGGATATTGTATATTTTGCATTCTGACGTAGCTAGGGGTTTTGTTGAACAGATAATGCTTGTATTTATCCTACATTTTATGCAATTAACCAAATCAACCAAAAAAAAAATGACCACAAAATCCTGTATTTGTCTTTTTACTACATGTATGAACTCTGTCCTGTGAATGAGTACTGTAGTAATCCATTTTAAGGGAGCCTTACTTCAGAAATATTTCAAACTGGTGCAAATGGAAAAGACGTGGTCTTTTCCTTTAAGGCTAAAGACACGAATGTCACGCTATACAGGTGCAACTCAACCTCTGTTAATAAAACCATGTAGATAATAGACATTTTACCTTTTGAACTTGCTGTGTCCCAACCTGCTGCCATGGATATTTTTGGAAATGGCATTAGAAATTTCCAGGTTATCCTTGAATTGTCTAACCATGGGCATCAGCAGCTGTCTCCCTTCTACCATGTAGAAAACTTTGACTTAACTTTCTTCCAGACGTAGGGAGATACCTGCCTGTTTTTCCAAGTGTTTATTTACTGCTGTTACTATTTGAATTAGAATGTATTAAATAAAAGAGAAACCTGACTTTTACAAGGTGCACTTATTACTTTGAATCGGAGAGAACGTCCACTTGGATGGGAATGGGGGGGTTCCAGAAATACTTGCATCCAGTGAAATACGCCATGTAGTCAGCACGAGCAAGAGCCTTGCTTGCCCTCTGACGTCTTGGGTCCACCTGCCCCTTGCATGCCGGAAAGTGTGGTTTGGAACCGACAAGAATTGCCAAGTGGCCCACCACCTTTTACCAGTCACAGGGATGACACGAATGCCCTTTGTGTTTCCGAAAACGTGGTGTAGGAACTAGAAAAGTGGTGACACATCCGAGTCTTTTCCAGGTTGAGGCGGCATAGCACAAAATGCAAACAAAAAGTTTTCTAGCCATTTGTTAGTTACCACACCGTCTCATGACTGCTGCCAATGCACCGTCTTTTCTAGAGTCCAGACGTTAATTCATTTGCCACCTTAAAAAAAAAAAGTTTCCTGCAGAGCTACATAATGATGGGGTGGCACTGGCAAGGCAAACTTGGGTCCCAAGTGAGTTATGCTGAGAAGCATATAATTTATACTTATAAATTCTAGTAAAATCTGCTTGTTACAAGCTCTTGAAGGATAGTTCTGTGCCTGGAAAGAAGACAATTATATGCGTCCAAACAAAAGATTGATAGGTGTCCCTTAGGAAGAATTGGTAGAATTTAAAGAAGAGCTGTGTGTTTTAGGGTGCTGTGTGAGCGGGAGGTGACCGTCTCACTAAGACGTCGTCGTGTGGTGCGGAATGGCTGATTTCTCTGGCAGGACTTCCGTGTGGCCAGTCTGCCAGGGGCTTTGTGGGATTTCTGTTCTTGTTGCAAACACTCTGCAGTTTCTTGATTTTTGAGAGTTGGATGCACTAGTGGGGTATGAGTACCTGTGGAACTGTGGAAAGTTCTAGCAAGTGATTAGCTATGAGAAAACCAGAGGACAGCAAAGACATCTGTGGAGTGTGCAGTGGAACTAATGGCTTTACATTTGAATCTTGCTAAGCATCAGGAGACAACCTCACTTGCTCTTTGTGTGTCTCTCTCTTTTTTTATTTTTATTTTTTGCAATTACTAACATTATTATTGAGTTTCTTGTGTGCCAGGTTGTCACTCAGCACTTTGCACACATTATCTCATTTAATCCTCACACAGACCAAATGAGCTAAGTCCAGGATTCCTACGCCTTCTGATTTGTGGGTGAGAAGGCAGTCCAGGAACGTCCTAGCCCTTTCTGTTCCCGGGGAGGAATTGCGAAGAGCCGATTGCTGCTATTTCTCTATCGATCCGGATGAACAAGTTAGAACAGGCTATAAAAGGAACCCTCCAAGTTTTTGTTGTTGCCTCAACCAGCAAGCAGAAAAAACTTAATCAGTGTTGCGCTCTGTGGAATTCAGTCAGCTGGGCCCAGTGGTGCTACCCCGGTGTGGACGTGGGTCAGGAGGGGTCCCCCATTTTACTTGGTGGCTGGTAAGTGTGGCTGCCAGTTACCAATTACTGGTGCCTCACGTTATGGACAACTGAACAAAATAGTTAAGATATACATTTGTCTAAATTATCCTCAGGAGAGCCAGGAAAAATAGCCATATCTCCCTATGCTGGGCAGTTTGGGACATTCATGACAGTATGTCTTCTTGTTACTATTGCTGAATATAATATATGGGACTTATACATCCCCCTCCCCAAACTTAAAATGCTTTGATCTGAGTTTCACTGGGAGCAGAGTTGAGACAGTAGAGTTTTTCATTCCATTAGGGGCTCTTTGTTTTTGTTTTTTTTGTTTTTTTTTAGAGCTCTGGACAGTGGAGAAAAGGCAGTTCAGCTTAGGAGCTGAGCGTTCCTTTTTGGCGTGTCAGTCAGAAAGTCTTGACTTCGTAATAATTATGTAATCCAAATAGGTAACAGAATGGGACAGTTGTTGGGGAGTGTTTATTTGCTTGGGAAGGGTTTTTCTCTGCTTTTAGAAAATTGTACCCTGGTAGGAGGGTAGGAGACAGAGACGTCACCAAATAATCCACGGGGTGGAATGTCCAGAGCCCTGGCCGTGCCCTGCTCGGTGTGGGTGTGGGTGTGGGCATAGGGGGAGTGGGAGAGGGGGGCTGAGTGGCTGTGGTTCCTCCAGCAGCTGTCTCCCAGGGGGTCTAAGCCTTCCGAGCAAAAAAAAAAAAAAAAATTATTGTTCATCCTAGGCCTTTCCTCGACTCCGAGGACCGTCTCCTCTCCCCATTCTTAACTTTCTGGCCTTTGAACACTTGCAACCACTCTTCAGATCACATATTTTAGTTCAGTCATTTTCCTGAAGACTGGCAGCCCCAGAGAGGTCAGGAGATTTGTGGGTACACGTGTGCACAGACACACACCCCATCCTGCAAACGAGGGGCTGCATCAGAGAACACAGATTTTAACCTCAGGTTTGGTGGTTGTAAAAACTGCCTCCATCTACTCTCTGGTTAGACAGTGACTACTCTTCCTCACTACCCTGTAAGCCCTACAGTTTTTGGAACATCACGTTTTCTGCCCCCACGCCCCGAAATTAGACAGCAGGCCTTTGGGATTCTCTACAGGATCATTCCAGTTCTCGGCGCTGCCCACCTGGCTCCAAACAACCTGCTTTTGCTGTGTTTTAGGATGTCTTGGTCCACGGTCATTCGAGCTTTGCGTGCCTTTGGACTCCGCATTTCTAACGTACTTGCCGCTTTAAAGTCTAAAGCCTGCCCTCCGTGCTGGGGGATGACCTCATTTCTGCCTCTGCCAGACGTGAGTCACTCAGCCATGCCCGGGTGACTGCCCACCTCCTGTCCGCACCAGTGGAGCTCAGTTTGCTCGGTTCCCACTCGCGGGCATAATGGCCCAGTTCACGTCCACTTGCTTTCTCCTTTTTGTACTCTAGAGTTGCTCTTCCGGCTCATCTGACCCCCGCTCCCCCGTCACCTCACTGCCACCTGGCCGGGTTGTGCCCCAGCGAGGGGGTAATGACATTCTCCGCGGGCCACTGGGAGCACCGTAAGATGCACTCTGTGTCTTAGTCTCTCCTTGATGCCTTTCAGGTTTGGAACCGAGCAGCCGGCCCCACGTACACTGGTGTTAGTACCTGTTCTAAGGTTTTGTTTCTTTAATTTAAAGTAGCGGAGGCTCCGTCCTCGCTGTCGAGTTCCACTTCCTGTGAGTGGAGTGGCACTGTGTCAGAATGGTTCTGTGACACCTTGTGTCACTCCTGTGTAGGCGTGTTTTTCTGTTATTCCCACACTCACATGTTTTTGAGTTCTCTGACTTCTCCCCCTGCATGTGGCTTGAGTTCAGGTTTCTTACCAAAATAAAGTTAACAGCTGTTGCTACGGTGGCCATGAAAGACCCCAGAACCCCAAATACCAAGATAATAAGCTGAAATCCTGGAGCAAAGATGGGTATCTCCCCTTCTACCTGCTTCAGGAAGTTTGTCAACAAGCAAGGCTGCAGCACGCAGCACGGGCTTCGTGTCAGCCAGCATTCACTGGGCCATAAAAATAAACCTGGTACACACTCGGAACTACCTGCTGAACTTAGAGGACCCTGATGTGCCCTAGAGCTCGGGCGCATTTTGCAAAGTATGAGTCTAGGGGTGCCCCCCCCTGTTCGAAGCAGGGAAGGAGAAGGCAAGCCAGAGTCCTGGGGACAGGACAGAGATACCCTTCCGTCTAAGACAGGCTTGTCCAACCCGCGGCAGGACGACTTTGAATGCGGCCCAACAAATTCATAAACTTTCTTGACACACGACGAAAATGATGCACGGACCTGTTTTTAGCTCATCAGCTATCGCTCGTGCGCATGTATGTGACTTGTGCCCCAAGACAATTTTTCTTCCAGTGTTGCCCAGGGAAGCCAAAAGGTTGGACACCCCTGGTCTAAGCATTACCACCACCCAAGGATCCCCTATTCTGTGGTGGAGACCATGAGACTTCATCACAGAACTTCATAAAATTTTTCTTTTGTCTCCCCAGTTTTCAACCGTGTTAAGATAAGGATTTACATTTCGCCAGATGGTGTGACTTTTCCGTGAGTGGTTTGCTTTGTCCTGTTAAATTTTGGTCCAGAAGGCTGCTGGGATTTTTAACATTCCGAAACACATTTTCCGTGTCCTTTCTACCTGGAGAAGTGGTTGGATTTCCCGTTTCAGCCTCTCCCCGCTGCTGTCTTGATGAACTGGCCCCTTTCTTAGGTTCCCAGCACAGTTCCTTTCTCCTCGGTTCGGTTTGCAGGTTGTGGCCGTCGGTTCTGTACCTGTCAGAAAGTGTGTTTGCGTTTTGTACCTGTGATGAGGGCACCTGTTCTCAGTTATCTGTCCTAACAGGGGCGGTGAGAAGAGGTGATTGAAACACAACACATGTACGGGCTTCAACGCCCTCCCCAGGCCTCTGGAACCACTGGCAGAAGGATCTAGCTGCTTCTCTGCTCCTATTCTATTCTTCCTGTCCGTCAGGCAGCGAGGATGGTCGTACACAGCACAGGGGCTAAAAAGGTGGCAAGAAGGAGCAAATGCAGGGGGAGGGCGAGTCTGGGGCTGCTGAGGGCTCCTTGGAGCCGACTGCTAAACCCGGAGGGATTTTGTGAGCTGGGTCATTATGGGAGACAGCGTGAGGCCACGGTGGGAGCATTTACACCCGGGAAGCTGGCCCCCACCACGACTGGTTTGACACTGAGCAAGGGATTGGTTTCTCCCCGGTCACTGAGACCGCGCTAGAGTAAAAAGTTTGTGTTCTCCTTTGTATCAAGCCCAGCGTTTAGAGCAGAGTAGGAATGAACGATGGGGAATGAATTTTTTTTTTTTTAAAGTATGTGTGCCAGATCGTTCAGTGTCTTTTCCTAGTTACGCAGGAGGGTCTGCAGATGTCCTTTTGGTGTTTCTGGGTAAGGAGGGACAGGACACTCTCAAAGTCACTCGTGTTTGATACAACTCCTTTAGCTCTGAAGACCAGGGTCTCTTATTTATTTATTTATTTGCTTCCAGGTTCTTTCCTTGTTTGTTCATTCCAGTATGTAGTTTCTTCCTTTTCCTTTCTTCTCACTTGCTCACCTCCCTCCTCCTCTCTTTTTTTCTGCCGACATTTATTGAGCACCTACTCTATTATTAACTGGGAATACAAGAGAGTAAAGGATGTTCTTGCATTAAAGAGGCTCTTACCGTCCACGGGGGAAGGGCCGGAGAAGAGAGGAACTAGGCCTAGGAAACCCCCGAACGCGTTCTTTACCTTACCTCGCCCGGCCGGGTGGTCGTCGCAACAAGCTGATAAGGGGTGTGTCTCCCCATTTATTGAAAATGAAGCTTAGGCCTGGGGAGAGAAGCGGTCGGGTCCTGGAACTGGTCAAGATACAGTTCAAGTTGAGGTTTTTGTTGGGTTCTGCATCTCACGATGGCACGTTCCGTAGGAGCTTTAACTAGATGAGCAATTTGTTGTCAAACGCGGTGATGAAGGCGACGTGACGAAGGGGCCATCAACCTGCCTTGAGGGGTTAAAGGTGGAAGGACAGAGGGGAGCCTTGGGACCCTTCTTGGTGCAGGAGGTCTTTCTGCAGAAAGGCAGAAGAGGAGGGTGGGGGTGAGCAGGGACTGGAGAGCTTGGGAGTTACCTGGAGGGTGGCGAAGAACAGCTTTTTAAAATAGGGGAGAACTGCACGAGGCTGGTGTTTTCTGTCACCCCTCTGGAGACCCTTTGGGAAGCGGCCGGGAGGGAGAGTAGTCAGGTGGGAGCTGCTAGGTGTGCAGGGACAGGAAGGAGGTGGGGGCTGGGGAGGTGGAGGAGGGCGACTGCCGTCACTGACGCCCCTTGGGGTCTGTTCACGTGTGCGCGCAGGGCGGTGTGGGGGGAGTTGGGGTCTGTCTGCAGGTTCACGTGTGTGCAGGG